>LNAC01001430.1:110943-191745 GCA_002007465.1 Ailurus styani
CCCTCCCTCCCCCCTCCCTCCTTCTCTCCCTCCCTCTCTCCCTCTCTCTTATTCTCTTACACATTCAGTAAAGGTACACCAAAATTCTACTATGTTCCAAGCATTGTCCTATACAGAGGGAATATAAGAGCAATGAGAAACACATTTTGCCTATTATTTCAGAAGTTTACACTCTCCTAGGTTAGGAAATTAAAACAGGTAAAGAAATATACAGTATAGAAGGAATAAAGGAAGAAAAGACAAAAAGATTCAGATAGTGAGTATCAGAGGGGAGGACGTGGGCTCCCAAGGCCACATGGGCACTGACGTCCCGTGGGATATGGATTTAAAGGAGTGCATTCAGTCCAGGATGGGGTTTCTAGAAGGCCAGTGGGAGGACCAGTCACAAAGTCTGGCACTTGTATCGATGGTCTACACCATTCCATGGGGGGCTTACTCACATAGCACTTTATGCATAGGTGCTCAGTGATGATTTCTTGGATAAATTCATATAAAATATATCATATTTTAGATACCTAATTTTGCTTCTATAGACCCTGGAGGAGGCAGCCTGCTTGCCATGGCTCCTTCAGACCACAGTCACTGGACCAAAGGTAGACTCTGACTGACCCGATGCTGGGTCAGTCAAAGCTTTGTCCTGGGGCTTTCTATGGGCTCCAAAGTCTTTCACAGAAAACTGGAGTTAGATTCTTGTTCAAGGACAAAGGAGGTGAATATTCTAAAAAGTAGATTTTAATGTACATACTTTATAGCTGAAGAAAAGGAGCCTCAGAAAAGTGAGAAATAGGTGCATCACCCATGAGCACCATAACTGTGGGCGATACTCTTATTTAACTGATTGGGTATTTATATGTGTATATACACACACATATATGTACATAAAACATAAAATATCAAAAATATACATATGCACACATATATTTTTAATATTTTATATGTTAATATATAATATATTTTAATTTTATATATAATACGAAATATTGTACATGTATATAACACATAAATACATAATATGCATTCAAAATATAAATATTATATTATATATAGTATATTTTAATATTTTATAGTATTATGCATAAAATGTTAAATAATATATCTTATAAATAAATATATACACAGAAAGCATGTGTTGTGAAGACCTTGGATGATACAGATGTTTTATATAACATATATTATATATATCTCATATTTTATGCAATATAATAATAAATAATATATAAAATATTTTTTGGTACCTTGCTCCCAGTAGATGCTAAAACAATTGTTATAGTAACTTAAATTTAGGTCCCTCTAAAATGCATATATTTGTTTTTCTCTGAGTACTTGTCTCTGCTTCCCTTTTTTTAACATCTTAATTTAATTTTATTTTTTTCAGTGTTCCAAGATTCATTGTTTATGCACCATACCCAGTGCTCCATGCAATATGCGCCCTCCTTAATACCCACCACCAGGCTCACCCATCCCCCCATCGCCCTCCCCTCCATAACCCTCTGCTTCTAATAGGCTATTACAGCCAGAGCGTTTTGAGGGCATTTTTAAAGATTTTGAAAACACCACGTAGAATCTAATGGAACACAAATATTATTGTCCATTGCTTACCAACCCGAACTTCAGTAATATGTTCAAGTATTATTTCCTCACCTCATTACCACTTAATTGAATTAAAGCTAAATTTGTATTTATGCTGTATAATTAGGAATTACAGGTAAGGGACAGGAACATTTTCATTATTGGCCATCTGTTTGTGAAAAAGTAGCAGAGGAAGAATCCCCAGGAATGCTTGCTGTGAGGGTCCACACACTTGGAATATTAGTGCTGGAAAGACAACTCCTTTCTGCTTAAAGAGACGTAGCTCTGAGATTAAGAAATCACAGAGCTAGTTAGAAGTAGACCTGGGCTGGAATCCCATTTTACGAGCCAACTTATTTGAAATGTATTTTTCTTTCTAGAACTGTTCTTTCCCAGTATTCAAACACATCGCTGTCCACCAGGCATGCTCCGAAAATGACAGCAGGAGAGGGAGCTGCCAGGTCCATGAGCAAGTCAACCAAGGATGAAGGAGAACAGACTCGTTGCCAAGTCTTTCCAGAGAGCAGCACCTTGTGACTGATCATCGGTCCTGCTGTTCTGCTCTGACAAGAAGCAATGTGTCTCTTCAGCGAACATCAAGAGCATGTCTCTCTCTCTATCTTATCTCTCTTGACGTTTTTCTGGCATGTTCCATATTACACGCATGGCAATGCCATTGGCATCAATGTGCATTCATCATCACATAAGAAGGCGGGTGCCCCTATTTTGCTGATTGACAAAGTGGAGACCCAAAGGCATCCAAGGGACTTGCCCCCGGCAATAATAGAGCTGGGACTCAAGGAAGGGGTATGGTCAGTGGGGAAACTCACTTGTCTACAAGAACAAGGAGTCCAGGCAGTGATAAAAACCACTGATGGCCTGCTGTACCACCCCAGCGAGGAGAAAATAAAGTTTTCATGAATGTTTCACCCTTGCCTGTATCACTCATTCATTCCCAGAACTGTGCAACAGGCTCTGTGTTAGGTCTGGGAAGGTCCTACCAGGCAATGTTTATGAAGCCGGGCCTTGGACTCACATCCCACTCTGCTGTCCCCTAGTTGTGTGACCATAAGGAAAACACTTACATGTACTGGTTTCAGGGCCCTTTACCAGAAAACAAAACCAACAGCACTCAGCCCATGATTACAGTATCACAGACGATCTATAAATTCACTGACATGGCAAATGTTTGTCCGGACTCCAAGGCAGACACTGTGCTGGGCACATGGATGGCTGCTATCCTTTCCGGGGACTACGCAAAGTAAAACACAAGCCTCCTGTTCTCAAGACATTCAGTCATCAGAAGCGTTCGTGATGACCATACCCAGAGGAGCAGCATGTCCGTTCCCTGGAAAGTGACCCAGACTACAGAACAGGAGAGCTCAGGGAGAGAGTCAGTGGGGCTGCTCTGACGGGGGAAGGCTTCAGGAAGGGGTAGCTCATCTGGAGTAGGACCCTAAAGGGTGAGTAGCATGTTAGTTGGCAGAGGTAAACAGGATGGGACGAGCGGGCAACAAGAATGAAATAAATCAAAGCCTAAAAAGAAGAAAAGGCAGCTGGCAAGGTATTGACAAGCTGACAAGGCTGATTGGAACAGAATATGCATCCAGGAAGGTTGATGTGAAGACGGAAGGAAGGTCGGTAGGGGATGAGATCCTCAGAGTGGAAAGCCAGCACAGCAGGCTCTCGGGGAGGAGAGGAGTGCTGCTCGGGCTCTTCATCTCCACCTCCACCCCTTCCTTCCAGCGACGGCAGCTGGCTGCAGGTAAATTGTGCTCGGGCCCCGTGTCTCGTTTTTATGATTTACCAGTTCAGTCTTGCAGCGGGGCCAGGATAGAGTATGGTAGATGGCACATGCTCGGGGAATTTATGTTGCATAGCTAAACATCATGTCTGCCTCTCTCTTCCCAGTAATCTCTGATAATACCCAAATGGGCTTTTTATTTTAAACATCTGGGCAGCCTTATGGTGGTGGAGAATTAAGGTGCTGAGTGAAGAAAACCGCACAGTCATAAAGTCTGTCGGATAAACAAAGCTTTCTTTGGAACATTAACTCCTTTACTGAGAAATCGTCTCTGTTCCTCAAAATGCACTTAGTAACTTTACATCTTCATCTCCAGGTACCACTTTTCTCTTGCAAATACTCTCATGGCAGTTAATGGGGCCATTAAGGTAGGAAACTATGAGATATTAGCATAAAAAGAACATTGCCAGGAAAGAGATGCAAAAGGCCTTCCCTCACACGCAAGCTCCTTTTCCCCCTTTTGGCATTTGCTTTTGTTTTATAACAGCAGAAATTCCCATTGTGGGTGGTGGTAATTTTAGCTAGATAATAACTCTGTCGACACCATCATAAATTGACAAAAGGTGTGTAACTCAGGGAGGGGAGAGACTGGAATGGAGAATAATCAAGTAGTTCTATTTGTTTTTAATACACACAGCCATTCAATCAAGAGAGGCTGTGCATTTTCTCTTCTCTGAGATGGCTAGGGTTTCTTCTCACTTAAAAAGGGTGATAAAGTCTGGATGGTATGTACAACCCAGGCTTTGCAAATGCCATGCCAGTCTGTAGGATGCCCTTCCTCTCCTGAAGTCTCTGGGGCTCAACAGCTCACTCCGGAAGGCTCGGCTCACATGTTTTCTACAGTCTGAGCCTACAAACCCCCCAAAGGAGGTTTGAAGCTCCCTTTCCTGAGTTGCTGGAAAACCATAGTCACTTCTCCCATGGTTTTGCCATGGCATTATGGGCAAATGCCCCCCCCGCCCCCCGCCGTGGCATGCAGGGATCAGGACCAGGCAGGGTGGGTAGGGATTCTTGAATTCTGGCACATGGGCCCTAGTACAGTGCCTCACAGAGAGTTAGACAGACTTTTATGTGTCTGTTTTCTATAGTTGCATTATAGATTATCATACAATTTGCAGCATTAAATAACTCCCGTTATTTTTTGTTTGTTTGTTTTTGTGCTTCAGCGGTCCAGGCAGATCTGGCTGGGTCCTCTGCTTTGGGTAGCCTGAAGTGTCATTTAGGGCTGGGGGCTCATCAGAGGCTCATCTGTGGAGGGACATGCCTCCACAGTCACACAGGTTGTTGGCAGCCGTTGGACTCCTGACAGCTGTCCTCTGCTCGCCCTCAAGGAGACAAAGACTCCAGAGATGGTGCTAAGTCAGAGTCTTACACAACATGACATAGTCATGTGCACGGTGCCTTGTCATCTTTGAACATTCTATTGATTAGAAGCAAGTCACAAGACTCACTTCTTGCAAAGGGAATCAGCAAAGGCATGAATATCGAGAACTGGGGTCACGAGGGCCCCTTTGATATCTGCTCAGCATACAATTGGTTTAATAAATCTCTAATCCAAACAAACACCTTTGTTTTCCCTGATCACAGCCTTTCTGAGCCTGGTATTGGCTGCATCCTGGGCTTTTTAGGAATTTGAGATCCTTTATTCAATGCCTGCCTTCTAATCCACATTCATGTCTGAGCCATGTCTGTCCAGTCTGTCCAGCATTCATGTCTGTCCAGTCTGACAGTATATCCGCAGAACCTAGCAAGGACTGAACTATGCTTGGTGTACAATATTATATCTCAAATGAATGAATTCATTCATGAATGGGGAGAGTATGTGAGTATGCTCAGTCCTTGGTGTGAGCCAGACACCGTGGACCTTAGATCCTTCTTTATGAGATATTTTCCCTCCATGTTCTATAAGTGTTGGCTTGGGAATGAATAAAACACCAATAGCCACATCCCATGCCAGTAACTCATTTCTTTATTCCTTTAGACCTCTTCTTTAAAATACCTCTGCATGGACAAGTCCCCAAACAGAGGATTTTCCCTCAGGCCAGAAAACTTTGAGTTACTCAAACATGAAATAGGCAGAGATAAACCACAGTTGAAGGAACACATGACTTCCCTGCAGATAATTTCCAGGGCCCTTGTATTTGCACGCCCTCTTGCTTCTGTCCCCTCTCCGCTCTCCACTGATTCCATGCTGTCTTGCTGGTGCGCATTTCTGGATGGCCCTGAGCCATGATTTATTCTTTCCTGCCTGATACTGTTTGACCAACCTGCTCCCTGACCTTGTAGAGCCCTCAAACCTTTCTCTCTAATTTCAATTTGTACTTCATTTGTACTTCCAGAAATGCCCATGTGTGATCAGTCCCCTGCCCCAGGTTTGACTGCATCAGCTCTACTGCTATAGTCCTAGCAATGCCTGTCACGACTCGCACAGGTCGAGTAGCTCCAAATTTGGAGGCTTTTCCAGAATACCACCACCCCTTCAAGACTTTGTATGCAAAGGCACAGATATGTTCTAAGTGAATAGATGGGAAATATACACTATGGACAGAGAAAATATGTCTTAAGTAGCATATAGATTTTGGGTAAGTTATAGTTTAAAAGCAGGCCTATTGGGGTACCTGGGTGGTTCAGTTGGTTAAGTGTCTGCCTTTGGCTCAGGCCATGCTCTCCAGGTCCTGGGATCGAGCCTGCATTGGGCTCCTTGCTCAGTGGGGAGCCTTCTCTCTCTCTCTCTCTCTCCTGCTCCTCCTCCCTGCTCATTCTATCGTTTTCTCAAATAAATAAATAGAAAAATTTTTAAAAATAAAAAAATAAAATAAAAGCAGGCATATTAAGAGATTAAAAAGAAAAAGCTCTGCGAGATAGGCAGGGGTGGCATTATAACCAGAGAGAAGTGACAGATGAGAAAACTCAGACTTACAATGGAGAGTCTTAGTTAATAGTGTCTGGCTTGGCACAGTCTCCCCACCAAATCACAAGCTTCCCGGAAGGAGAGCTTCCACCTTGTAAGTCTTCATACCCTCTGGAACCAACAACATCAGCATGGAGAAGGCATTCCACAACCAATCACTGAGCAAATTAGCTACCACCAACGAACAAGGCAACCCCCTGACACATTTCCCAAATTTCTATTCATAGCATAATGTACAAAAGGGTTCTGATGTGTCAGTGAACAGCTACTGTCTGTCTTCCTAGGACCTTCCTTGGAACTACCCCATACCAGGAGTCCCATAGTTGCTGTGTAAGCTACTGTTGGTTCAACATGACCCAACCTGGCCACTCTTGATTTACCCAAAGGTGTGTACATGATGTTGCAGGGTCCTCTCTTTCTCCTTTCTTCATAATTCTGAAACTAAAACTAAAACTGACCCAGAATTCATTAACTGTGCCTGAACCTATTATATTTAGAACTCAGGTACCATTTATGGCCATGATTATCCAAAATTGACTTGAAAATTGGAGGAAGCTGTTCAGCAGAGAGACAACAAAGAATATGCAAGGAGCAGAAAAGAAGAGAGAGAAAGAAAGCAAGCATTTGCATAGGTTCAAATCCTCAGCTCCAGGTGATTCTTGAACCCATCTGCATTTCCATTCAGGGTCCTTACGCAGACCCGGACTATTTTGCAAATGGGTCTTTTTGGCTTTAGTAGGTTCATGTTGTGTTCTATGCTACAAAATGGAAGTTTTAACCAATGTATTCATTTGCCCCTTAGTGTTATTTCAAATCAACAATACCTCTCCCGTTTATAATCTATTTTTAGATGCAAAATGGAAAGATTATAAGAAAAATATTATAAGCAACAACAGTAAGATGGCATCAGATACATTTTGGGAGAAGGGAAAGGTCTTTTCAGCATCCCTAAAATTTCACCTCGTTGCCAGCTGCCTGTTCTCCTTACTCAGCAGGCAGGTTCGGCCCGGGGCATTGCTGGGCCTGCAGCAATATTCCCCAGAAGCAAGGAGAGCACATCGTCCAATTACATGGTCTATTGTTTCATTATTCACCCTACATTGGCTGCACCTGCCACCAACCCCCGCTCTCCTTCATTTCCTACTTCTCGGCTTACCTCCCCCTGCTCACACCACAATCACACCCTGTTCTGAGCCACCTCAATATCCCATTAGTCTCAGTAAACAATATGCTTCACTTCAATTACGCATTTAGAAATAGTATCTCAATTCCTACCACCCATTTTAGTCAGTATTTCACTGCAAACCTAGAGGAGTGGGAATGAATCACAAAAGCAGAAATTGCAGGGCCAGATTAAAGTCACTTCCATCCTCTACTCTGTCATGCATGCCTTGGTGCAGGTATAGTCACACATCATGCAAACACACATCACACACACACATTACATACACACACGCAAACCACATGCACACACCACCCACGTGCACACACACCACGTATACACACACCACACACACAACCCCACATCCCACATACACACACCACACACACAGGCATGCATACATCACATATACACACAACACACACACATTACCTACACACAAACCACATGCACACACCACCCATGTGCACACACATCACATATCAACACAATCCCACATCCCACATATACACACCACACACACAGGCATGCATACATCACATATACACACAACACACACACATTACCTACACACAAACCACATGCACACACCACACACATGCACACATCACATATACACACAACCCCACATCCCACATACACACACCACACACACAGGCATGCATACATCACATATACACACAACACACACACATTCACAAAACACATAGAACACACATACCTGAACTCACACCCAGAGAGCCTGGCACTTGGGTAGAGCAGTTAATTAACGTAATACATTTTCTGAGCCAGGTCACATTTTCTTTATGTTACGTCCAATAGTACCTGAGCAAGACTATGAAACATGGGAGAGAAATGTAAATTTGGTGTCTGTCTTCAGGAAAATATCACTGTAGCAGGTAGAAGACGTACACACGGGAAAACACTTTCAAACAATCAGATTCAGAGGACCTGAGTCCTACACCTCACTGAATCATCAGCGTCCTGGCAAGCAAACCAAAATCACATTAGCAATTTTAGTAGAAATAATTTTATATCAGGAAATTGTTAAATAAGTGTAAAAAGGCCCAGTGAGCGGGGTGGCTGGCTGGCTCAGTTGCTAGAGCATCTGACTCTTGGTCTTGGGGTCATGAGTGTGAACCCCATATTGGGTATGGAGCCTACTTCAAATAAACAAACAAACAAACAAACAAACAAAATGAAAAATAACTAAAATTTGGGCACCTGTGTGGCTCAATCAGTTAGGCAGCCAACTCTTGATTTCGGCTCAGGTCATGATCTTGGGGTTGTGGGATCAAGCCCCACATCAGGCTCGGTGCTCTAGCAGGGAGTCTGCTTGAAGATTCTCCCTCTCCCTCTGTTCCTCCCTCTCTCTCTCTCTCTCTCTCTCTCTCTCTCAAATAAATAAATAAATCTTTTAAAAAATAAAATAAATAAATAAAATTTTTAAAAACCAGATAAGCAAAGGAAAATCCTGAAGTAAGTAGTGCCAATAACTGTACAAATGAGCTGTTCTGTTTAGGACTAGGGGAAATGGAAATCACTCAGGTCACAACTGTGTGCCTTTCTACTATGTAGGAGCCCCAGAATCTCTGGCTTACATAAGGTAATCTGCTTGGCCTCTGTCCCCACGGTCCTCACTCAAATAGTAACTCCTCTAAGTCCTGACCACCCAAAAAAGAGGCACAGAATGAGGAGGGCAAAGGGAAGATAAGGAGGATATGGCCTCAAGTGTAACCTGCAGCAAAGGAAGTCTCCCAGGATGTCCGTGCCATGTACCAAGTGGATCTCATCCCACAAAGCCATCAAAAGGAGAACATCACAGCCTTTTACTGATGGAGAGCACAGGAGGGACAGGTTTCAGGAAATATCCTTGGGCATGTCCAGGTTGACATTTCTATCAAACATCTCCAGATCTAAGTAGGCAGCTGGAACTTGGGGGTGAGATCCTATGTTAAAGCCATGACATCAGAGGAAGTCACCAACAAACCAAGGAGATGGAAAAGAGAAATAAACAAAGATGTGAGCTCTGGGAGGCACCAAGCTTAGAGGTCAAGGGGACAAGGAGGAGCCAGTAAACAAGAAGACTAGGATAAAATAGATAATGGAGTGGCCCTGTGGTGCCTTGGATATCAAGCTGACTGCTTTGGAGGTACAAGGACTAATAATATTGTCCAACGGTGATATCATTCAGGATCCAGGGATGAGACCAACAGCCCCCCAATTATTTAAACAGGGAAAATCTGATATAAAAGAATCATTAATGAGACAGTTAAGAACTGAAAAAGGGAAAACACTAAGGTATCTGGGAGGTCAGGACATTGGGAAGCTGCCACCGGCCGCAAGAGACTGCACTGATCCACATAGATGTTTGTTGGAAGAGACACAGTCACTAAAGTTCAGGCAGTACAGGACGGGACACTACTGGGCTGGGGCGGGTATCTCCAGAGTCAAACCAGGGGCTCCGCAGAGCTGGGTTCTGGATGTCCAAAGACGTGATAGTGGCCAGCTGTGGCTGGTGTCTCTGAAGAGACAGCTGGGTCTGTACATGCACTTTGGAACCACCACTGCCTGCATGAACAAAGCATTGCCTGGGTTACATCAGTGGGATGGACAACAAAAGCAGGCAGAACGCAGACAGGAAGCAGCGTGCCCCTTCCCTTCTACGGCCTTCCTTTCTGTGTCTGTGACGCTAGATGATGGGAGTCGGGGCTGGCGTGAGGGGGATGACCAGAGATGACAAGTGTCCAAGCCGAAGGGCAGGAGGGGCCATCTACATGGATAGGACTTCCCCTATCAATTAGGGGTGGTGAGCCAGAGGCTATTCTGTAAGACATAAGGACAAGTCCTGGTGGGGCTGGGAGTGGAAAAGGACCAGCAAAGACTACAGACAAAGGTTCAACAAAAAGCGACTGCTGAGTACCACGCCTTTGTCTGCCATATGGAACCCGGTGTCTTAAAAGGTGAAATAGTGCTTTGGGCCAAGGGCTGACATTTTTTTTCCTGTAAACATCAGCTAGCAAATACCTGAGGCATCATGAGCTGTCCGATGCCTCATAACTACCCAGCTCCAACAGTGCCGCAGGAAAGCAGCCACAGACGATATTGACACGAAAGCATGTGGCCGCCCAATAAAACTTTATTTCTTGACACTGAAATGTGAATGTTTCACAATTTTCACGTGTCTTCAAATCGCATGCTTTTGATCTTTTCCCAATCATTTCAAAGTGTGAAGGCCATTCTTATCTGGCGGGCTAGTGCAGCCACGAGGATTTTCCTAAAGGGTGTGTTTGCCCATCTCTGAGTTTTGGCTCAGCCTCTGCCTTTACAAAACACACAAACCCACAGATAACAAGACACAGACACAACAATGTCTAATTCGAGGTAGAAAACGTGGATACAATTTTGGAAGTACTTTGGAAGCTAGATGTTCTTTGTAAGTTCCAGAACCTAGGGAAACGGTGGAGGAAGTAGGATATTAGAGACTATAAAACGCTGATCTAGACATGGAAGGGAAACCATAAGAACGTACCAGCTCTGAATCTGCAGAGCAGATGTTCTTGCTTGGGTAGAACCATGCATTACTCCTCACGTGCTCTCCAGAGCCTCTCTATCTGCCAATTTTCCATAAAGTGGCCAATATGGCAGGCTAAAAGTCATCATTTTCAAATTCGGTCTGTCTGTATGGGTCACCATAACACAAGGTGTGATAGCAATCTGAGATGACAGAAACGACAAGGCCATCCTCTCCTAGACTAGGGCTATTTACCACCACATGAACAATTTTAACAAAGCACACCAGGAGGGCTGATAGGAAAGACAAGGAGGGAATGAACTCTCTGGAAGGAATTAGCTCATGGCCAACTGCACCCATCCTGAGCTGCCTGGCTGATGTGCCTTGGAGCCCAACGGGACGAAGACCATGTTCTCCCTCACTGCAGCTAGGATCAGTCTGGAGCCACCGTGGCTGCTACAGCACGGCCCTTCATGTGTCCTCCACCACACACACTCCAGTTCCCCAAATCAGACAAAGCCAGAGGGGCAGTGATGCCAGCAGGGAAGAAGGACACAGTCATTAAGGGTGAATGGCTCTGTGACCAGGCTTTGGGGGTCCAAATCCTGTTTTTGCCACTTCATCCTGCAAAACTTGAGACGAGGCGGATTATTCAGTTGCTCTGTACATTAGTTTCTATAAAGACATGCAGATAATAGTGGCATCAATCCCACGGGCCTGTCTTGAGAATTAGATGGGTCAATACATGTAAATTGCTTAAAATAGTTCCTGGGTGCAAATAAAACATTTAATAATATAATTGACTCAGATATAAAAGCCATGGTTAGTTTTCTATTAACCTGGTGGACAAATTCCAGGGTCCTGGGCTTGAGACCTCATGTGTCATGAGCTACAAATACACAGGATTTCTGAATACTCAGTAAATACTCCACACCTAATCTCATTCACACTTTTGTACTCATTCTATTCTGTACTTCATAAATCTTTCCCAATCCCTGTCCTGAAATCCCTACTCATCTTTTCACATCCAACCTAAAAGTTGCTTAATTTTGTCCTGTCTCAGCCTCTGGAAAGTATTTAATTCCTTCTCTCATAAGCTCTCTGGGCACTTTCCTTGACCTGCACAGTGTCTGATGGTTAAAACGGGTCTTCAGAAACTAACTTTCTGGCAGTTCTAGTATAAAAATTCTCCTATAAAAGATCCTTTTATGTTTCTGGTAGAGGGCAGGTTTTCCCACACGCATTCCACATTAGTAAGCCTTTGTTTCATACCCAAAACAGAGTTACAGGATTTTGTATTTGCAAGAGAATGTCCTCCATGCTTTGGCTGAACACAAATTTCCTTCCTTTGGTTCCCCCTTGGTACCTCGAAGAGAAACTGGATTTTTCTTCATGTAATAAACATCGCCTGCAAACCAAAAGGGAAATACACAAAGGAACACAGATGTGTGGTGATCATGAAAAGCCCCAGTTCTGGGTATGGAATAGAGGCTCCAGACCTACTAGAGGCAGGAACACAAGCAACAGGAGGTGTGTTGAGTGCAGAAATGCGTGGGTTCAAATTCCAGCCTGAGGACCTGATAGCACGTGAACTTGAGTAAGTCTATTCATCAGTGAGAATCCTGAGTCAAAAACTGGGCTGGGGTGCCTAGGTGGTCACACTCCAGTAGATGCCAGCCCCCCACCCCTCCCCCAAAGCTTTGGGTGTTCAGATTTCACCTACCTTTAAAACATAACTATGGCTAGTGTGGGGAAAAGGTGGGTAGTTCACCAAACTCAGGTAGCGAAATTTACACAACTAGAAAATGAAAAGAAAATGCTGTAGAGATATTCCCGGAAAGGGGTGGGGGGCTGGGATTTAAATCATTAGCAGACACATCAATGTCCCCCAAAGGTTTCAACCCTCACCGTGGCACACCAGAATCACCCCCATTGGTAGACAATGTTTGAGAATACTTGATAGTTTCTCCTCTTGACCAAATTGTTGTCTTAAACCATCTTGTTCTGACCTAGAGGCAACCAATCCAATTTCATCAGATCACCTGCAGCTATAATATTTGGTTTAAATTTTGTTCGTTTGTTTGCTTTTATTTTTTCAAGCTTTTATTTAAATTCCAGGTAGTGAGCATATAATGTAACATGAGTTACAGGAGTATAATTTAGTGATTCATCACTTACATAAAATATCCAGTGCTCATCCCAACAAGTGCCCTCCTTAATCCCCGTCACCCACCTAGCCCATCCCTACCCACCTCCCTCCACCAACCCCCAGTTTGTTCCCTATAGTTAAGGTTTGTTGCTCTTTTTTGGTTTTATGGTTTTATGGTTTGTTGCTCTTTTTTTTTTCTTTTTTCTCCTATGTTCATCTGTTTTGTTTCTTAAATTCCACATATGAGTGAAATCATATGGTATTTTTTTTCTCTGACTTATTTCATTTAGCCTAATACACTCTAGCTCTATTTATGTTGTTGCAAATGGCAAGATTCCATTCTTTTTGATGGCTGAGTAGAATTCCATTGTATACATATATAGACACCTCATCTTCTTTATCCATTCATCAGTCAATGGATACTTGGGCTCTTTCCATAATTTGGCTATCGTAGATAATATTGCTATAAATATCAGGGTGCGTGTATTCCTTCAAATCAGTATTTTTGTATTATTTTTGTATCCTTTGGGTAAATACCCTGTAATGCAATGGGTGGGTCATAGGGTAGCTCTATTTTTACCCTTTGGAGGAAACTCCATACTGTTCTCCAGAGTGGTTGCTTTAATTTATCAATTCATTTAATCCTGAACCCTATCCTATGAGATAGCAATTTCTTATTATACTCATTTTATATATGGGGGAAACTGAAGCACAGAGAAGTTAAAGCATCTGTCAAAGTCACAAAGTAGCAAGTGAAAGATCGGAAATCACACCCGGGGGCAAGTCTGGTTCACTCCAGACTTCTGTGAAGTCTGTGAAAGAACTTCTGAGAAGCACTGTGAAACACTGATATTTTGCATTGATTGTAAAATTGCTTTGCTTATTCAGGGACATATCATGCATTGGTGACCTGGTAATCAGTGTTTAAAGCTTACTAATTGTAGCCTGATGAGACATCTTACAGGAGGGCATTTTATGAACGGTAAACTGTGGAAGGTTTCCCAGGAAATGGACTATAGTTAGGCATTTTCTGGTAAGTTCTGAGATCTTTTTTAAAAAATGCAATTGTAAAAGAGAAGGTAATCCCATTAAGGTAAGAGGTAGAATTACAAAATAACTAGGCAAGACCTCTGCCATGGAGAAGAATTTAATATGACGAAGCAAGAGATGATTCCAAGGAGGGTACTGGAAAAAAATAATTAGCTATTTAGGGGCGATATAATTACTCTGGGTCCTCACCTCCCCAAATGCAACAGAATAAATCCCTCAGCAATCAAAGGTAAATTTTAAACAGTACTCACAGAAAAACAAAGAAAATAAAACTTAAATTTTACCAAACCTCTGGGAAAAGGATTGGCTGTTTAATTTCTAGAAGAGAAAAAAATCACAAAGAAAAAATAAACAGATCTAAATATATAAAACTTAAAATGTTTTCTATAGAAAAGTAACCTAAATTTAAAAAGCATACACGTCCTACTATTTTCAGAAAATAATTTCCCAAGGGTTATGAACTTGATTACACAAAACCTCAAGCACTGATGTACAAATGATACCAGGTAGACAAATGGACAAAAACATGAATAGCAACGATATAAAAGTGGAAGATACATTTTTATCAAGGGTTTTAAATATTCAACTTTAATAATAGCAAAATCAATATACCTAATATATTGAAAAATGGTTTTTAATGCCTTAAAAGTAGAAGCTTAAAATTATATTCATAGGGAAAGATAAAAATAAAAAATATATCCATAAGTATATCCACTTTATAAAAAAAAGACTTCATTTTACTCCCCATTTTGGCTACCCACTGATGGGTCTCACCATTATGTATTCCTACTACATGGAACTTGGCGAAAATCATTTAGAAAGTAATTAGGGTAGACATATAAGTGGCCACAGAGCAATAAAATCATAAATGAATGCTCAGAACACATATTTATCCACAGACATACTTAAGCCTGCTCATATAACTTGGAATGAAGAAGAAATCCAAACAAACCATAAACCATGAGAATGACCGACGAGCCCCGTATACTGCCCAACCTGGGAAACATGACCAAGGCTGTATTGGAAGTAAACTCATCCTCAGACGCATGCAGGAGAAGAAAGGAAGAAAAATAAAGTTTAAAGCATGATCCATTAATTTTTACCTTTCTATAAAGCTAAAAAAGGAAAGTTTCTTCCATTTTCCAGGTGAGGTCTGAAAGATATGTAGAAGTCCACTACGCAGAAAGAAGAGAAGCTCAATCCAAGCAAGGGGCTCGGGGAGACGGAGGAGAACAGAACAGCTCCCGGCCACACGGTTTCTATAGGCTTATGGTACGTCTCTGCTTAACCTAGGACCACGTGAAACCAGAAAAAAGTTCACTGAAGGAGGAGGACTGATATAACTGATAATATTTTTAATTTGCTGCTTGTGTACACCCCCACCCCCTTACCCAATGTCTCCCTGAAAGGTGGAAAATAGTTGAGAAGCAGCAGGGATGTACACACCAGTCTGCCCAGGAGGCAAGAGACGGCGGTAACGCAGCAGGGGTGCAGCCGGGGTCAGACGAGCATGGGAATGGCAGAGCTCTGTGCGGCAGGGAAAGCACACTGGGCACGGGGGTGGGTTCTGGGGGCAGGGGACAGGAAGATGACCTGCCCGCCGTGACTTCTCGGTGTTGTCATTTCCTGAAATGAGAAATCCTGCAAGAGAGAACTAGCTCAATTAGCCGAATGTGCTAAATTCTCAAATAACCTGTTGGGTTTTGTTTTCAGTAGACGCGTCTAGATTTCACAGAATATTGTATTAAATGGATGGTTTTAATGGTTTTGGAAAATTTCTTTCTTTTTTTAAGATTTTATTAAGCAATCTCTACTTCATGGGGGGCTTGAACTTGCAACCCTGAAATCAAGAGTCGCATCCCCAAAAGTTGTCTGGTGCCGCTGGAAAATTTCTGCATCTATATATATATAAGATTTATATTTAAGATTTATATATATAAGATTATATATAAGATTTATATATATATATGTGTGTGTGTGTGTGTGTGTATATATATATATTATTTATTTATTTATTTGAGAGAGACAGTGGAGGAGGGAGGGGCAGAGAGAGAGAGTGAGACTTGCTAGCAAGCTCCAACCCAGCACATAGCCTGACTCGGGGTTCAATTATGACCTGAGCCAAAATCAGCAGTCAGAATCTCCACAGACTGAGCCCCCTCAGGCGTTTTTCATTGTGTCTTTCTGGCACTTCTAGGAATATTCTTTTCACCAAAACGTAAGATCAATGAGTGGTTTGGTAATGTTTATAAATAAATTTATTATTCAAAAACTTAATCAGTATTCAGTATTTCTATTTTTAACGTGGAAATCTTTTCATTTATATTGATTATTATGATCCTATGTTATACTACTTTCTATTTTTTATTAGCAATGGAACATTTCAGATTCTTTGATTTCCAAAAGAACGTTATCAACATTAAATTGTGTCAGGCAATCAGAATCTACATTTTAACACATAATATGGTTGCTGTCACCTTATTGTTCATATTAAATGTCCTGTTTTTGTACTTTTATGAATTTTATTTAAACTTATTTGTGAACTCTTCCAAATACTTATTATGACTAATATATGTAAAAATCAGTTTATTAACCTCATTGCTCATTATAGTAACCCCTTCTAGGCCTGCTTACTGCCTTCTTATCCCTTTGAATGGTTTTCCCCTACATGTATAATTTGTTCTGTAATCACCTCCCAAACTGTCCTATATCAACATCCTTTTTTTTTTTTAAGATTTTACTTATTTATTTGTCAGAGAGAGAGAGCACAAGCAGGCAGAGTGGCAAGCAGACGCAAAGAGAGAAGCAGGCTCCCCACTGAGCAAGGAGCCCAATGTGGAACTCGATCCCAGGACCTTGGGGTCATGACCTGAGCCAAAGGCACCTGCTTAACCGACTGAGCCACCCAGGCGTCCCCTATATGAACAACCTTGTCAGAACCAAATGTAAACATTTCATCCACCACTGAATTGTTTAAATACTTCTGTTTTCTTGGGATACTTTCAAATACAAGTTTCTATTTTTTCCCAAAATGTAAGGACTTTTAGTACTTAACACTTTGATTTTTCTTCAGTAAAGCTGATTTCAGACTGCTAGTCTCCAAACTGTAAGATAAGAAATTTCCATTGTTTTGGGCGCCTGGGTGGCTCAGTGGGTTAAAGCCTCTGCTTTCGGCTCAGGTCATGATCTCAGGGTCCTGGGATCGAGGCCCGCATCGGGCTCCCTGCTCAGCAGGGAGCCTGCTTCCCCCTCTCTCTGACTGCCTGCCTCTCTGCCTCCTTGTGATCTCTCTCCCTCTGTGAAATAAATAAATAAATAAATCTTTAAAAAAAAAAAAAGAAAGAAAGAAATTTCCATTGTTTTAAGCCTCCTAAGTTTGTGGTAATTTGGTACAGGAGCCCTAGGGAACAGTCGATGGTGAATGTACGTCAGATTTGGGTTAGATCTCTCAGGGTTGTTTATGAGAGCATATTTTTAACCACTATTAATACATTCTAATGCTGTTGAATTTTAATGCAATATGAAAATATCATTTCAAAATCTTCATGGTCCCTTTAGGATTCTTAAGAGACAAATTGGACTTTTGATTGCTAAATTATTGTGGTAAAAGCTCAAGGTGTCCCAAATCCTCAGGAGCACCTACATATTGGAGTTCTTGCTTTAAATCCCCTTAATACATACCTTACCTTTCTGCACAGTGCCTTTGTGACGAAAAGAGAAGCAGATAATGAAAAAGCCAGTTTACCCAGCATCAGCTCGGTTGGAGCTATAGACAACTGCCCCAATTATTCAGAAGAAAGAAAAGAAAAGTATGACAGCTACTAATGGCAAAAAGACAAAAAACAAAACACACACACACACACACACACACACAAATCTTCCTATTTCCTTTAGTTGCCTGATTGAAATGTATGTACTGTAAATACTTTTATCAAAGTTCTTCTTTCTCTATTTACCATAAAAAACTCTTTGTTCTTGTCTATCTTTAAAATACTGCTATGAAGAAAAAGCCAAAATCTGTCAAAATAATATCTGCAGAAGTCTTACAGTTCTACCACCAGCCCATCTGATAGGATGACTTATAAATTTTACGGGGTTAAATAAAACATACATTGATAGACTTGGTACAGTGGTGACTCATTAAATACGGCTTTGATGACCGTCAGGGGAGTCCCGAAAGCAGACCAGGTTGGTGTAGGAGAGCTGGGTGTTGCTAGTTCCATATGGTTGATTGTATGTGTCTCTGCAGCACCTCAGGGGAGATGCAGAAGGCAGTTGCATGTGAGGTTCTAAGTGAGAATAGAGAGAAGTGAATGTGTCCTGTGCCTTAGACAGAGGGAACCACGGGCTCCCCCAGCAGGGAGCTGAGAAAGGTCTGTGAGCCTTGGTTGGACTTAAAGAGAATGAATCTGCAACAGAGACTGGAATGATTACAGGAAGAAAAGCATGAGAGGACTGAGTCTTGAAAGTCAAGGGCAGGAAGTTTTCCACAGAAGAGGCAGCAAAACTCTGAGACAGGTTAAGAAAGAGGAAAATTAGGAAGTGCTGTTTGGATTTAATAACAAAAAGGCCATTAGCAACGTTAACAAGGAGAGAGGTGTTGTTTTTGTTTTTCTCTGGAGCCGTGCTGGGCGTGCATTGAAGAGATGGTGGGAGGTAACAATACATTGAGACAATAAGTATAAGTAAGTGTTTGTGGGGGAGTAGTAGTTTGGAAGAGGTGAGGGGTCCCTACCACCCTCTAAGAGCAAAGACACCCAAGCATCTCTAGATGCTGAGATAAGACATTGACATAAAAGAGAAGATAGAAACACAACAAAGAAAAAGAAATACCAGGGAGAGGGAGCGCCTGGGTGGCTGAGTCGGTGAAGCATCTCCCTTTGGCTCAGGTCATGATCCCCGGGGCCTGGGATCGAGCCCCACATCGGGCTTCCCTGCTCAGCAGAGAGTCTGTTTCTCCCTCTCCCTCTGCTGCTCCCCCTGATTGTGTGTTCTCTTTCTCACTCTTTCTCTTGCAGATAAATAAATAAAATCTTTTTAAAAAGAACAAATACCAGGAATAACAGTATTTTGTTAAACTCAAGAGGGTAGGAGGTGATGGCACAGCAGAAGGCACAACACCTCCTTATAACTCAAAGGAACAAGAATAATATGGGAGGACTTCTGCTCGCCCCCGTCCAGGTGTGGTAACATGTAGAGGGCTTATTATCCTCCATCGGAACAAGGAAATACAGGTAAGACACAGGAGACAATGGTTGGCAAGATGTTGGTTATCAATGAATTGAGGTCTTAACTATGAGGAAAATATTTTAAGACACAAAAGTGAGTAGAATATTACCCTACATGCTCAGAAGCCATATGCCAGACCTGGTAGACTACACCTAATTCACCTCAACTCCTTGGTTCAGGGGCAGTGCTATCTTGTGTTTAAAAGACTGAACAGTTTGGTAGAGCCCTTTTATAGTGCATTGGTTCATTTTCAAAGAGATGGACATCAAAATGCTTTATATTAACAGAAAGACATGGCTACTACTTTTTTCACACTATCGGTGAGCATTCTGCCATGTTGTGAAACATTCCTTTAATCCAATTATTTGTGAAGAACTATCTCTCAGTGCCCACATATGGCAGTGGAGCTCATCTGGACAGGAGGAATGAGCTCCTCTGTCTGGCGCACTTTAACGGTTGAAAGGGATGATCTCAGTGAGCTGGGCACACCTGGTTCATTTGTAGCTTAACAGTGTACCAGTCCCAGGAGCAAAGGTGGGGCTGCTCCTGCTATCCATCTAGATGTATCCCATTGGTTCTCCTCACCCAGGTCACATAACATTAACCCCATCATTCAACCTAGCTCTGTACTGCTGGGCATACCCATCCTACTGCTCAGGGCCACCTGAGATCCTGCAAGATAGATGGATTTGGAGAGTGACCGTGAAGTAAAATGTTTGCAAATCACTAACATGTGACAGTCTGCAGTGCCTCAGAATTTATGTGCAACAACACACACTGCCTCAAAAATAAGAAAGTATATCCTGCATGTTGAAGGAGACTTCACAATTGTCTAGTCACTCCTGACTTGATTGTAAATAGCCCACAGAAGCACTGATCCAAAAATGACTCAAGGACTTCTAACATCTTTAGAAGACCCATGGTAACCATCACATCAAGGGAATACAAATTGTGCCGACACATCTTCTTAGGGAGAGAGCATCTGCCCACTCCCCTCCCAACACCTCCCTCACTCCCAACCCCACTCTCCCTGCCCCAGCCTACTGGGGACCTCAGAAGCTCCAGCTTATCCTCAAAACATCTTATATTTTTACACTTCCCCTTCTTCTGTGATCCGCATTTTTTGGAATGGAGTCTGAAATGTGGACATTTATGTACCAAAGAGAAATGATCTCCTTCCTTGTAGACAACAAAGCACACTCTTAGAGCTCTGCTCAAAAGCTTCCATTAGTCCCCCTTTATGGACAGCATCATTCTGAACTCCTTAACATGTCACCCGAAGTCTCCCACTGCCAGACCACAACCCGCCTCACCTACCTGCTCTCCCGCAGTCCACCTGGAAGCCAACTGGCAACAGTCCCAAAAGTCACCTGCCATGTTGACCCCCCAAAAGGAAATCATGAATCTAGAATGTGAATGGGTTGTAAAGTGTCTCATTTAAGTGACTGTGAAGCAGTCAACCAACGTAATTGAGATTCCCTTTACAATGGATCTTGTTTGTTACGTAGCAATGACTTTGAGTTCCGGAGCCCTGTATTCCAGTACCAGGTAGAGAAACCTTCCATGAGATTTTTACTTCTTCTTATTTCATTTTAATCCCATAACCTATTTAAGGAGAGTAATATAAAACTTCCTATAGAGTTGAATTAGTTTATATGTTACATATATTGTCTGAACTTCAATCCCTTCAAAACTTTGCAGCTCTCACATTCCCATTGTGCAGATTAAAAATTGAGTTCTGAACAGGTGTTACTAACAGTGAACCATAGGCCAGGAATTATATGAGACTCAGAAATATGAAGATGTGTCAATAAACTTATGTATTCAGTAGCAGAGTCAGGGTTAAACCCTGAATACCCTGATTATAATTATTTTTAACTTGCACCCTACCAGTACTCTATGCATATTTATATCTATATAATATATACCTATAATGTATTAATAATTATCATAGACTTAATCATTGTGTAAGGTTGGATCCACACAAGTTGCTAAGTCTTTATTGTTCTTATTCTACAATGGAGTAGAGTAGTCCTTAATAGAGCTGTATCTAGGCATTATTGGATTTACAATGAGAAAAATTTTTAATATTTCAGAAGTTCAGTGCTCAGAATTTAATATTACCTGAAATTTTCCATGAGCAGATCATTAATTTTTGGAGGACAAAAGTGGGACAGGGAGGGGTGGAAACAAAGAATACTGTCAAGTACCCACAGCTGAGCAGTAGGACAGGACATTGTGGATTCCCCTTTGACAAACACTGTGATCCCAGCTCCCAAGAGGAGGTATGGGCCAGAAGCCATGGGGCAGATCACTGTCTGGACTGGGAGTCAGGGACATTTGGGCAAGTGATTTAACTTCTCAGCCTCAGTTACCAAATTTGCAAAACGGAGATAATTTTTACCTAACTTTCAGGGTTAGGGTAAGAATCAAATGACAAACATAAAAGAAGCGCGCCTGGTGTAGGGTTCAGTAAATTCATTTTTCTCTTGGTTTGAACACAGAATTGAAAGGATACTGACAATATTACACTGATTTAGCATAAGTGATAATACAGCCATTGATTGAACTACTATAAGTTGAGTGTTCCCTGGGCTCTGAAGGGGTATTTCAAGGAATCTTTGGGTAACCCTTGCTTTTCTCATGTCTGAGGTAGTAAATAGGGTCATGGATGTGTATTAGTCGACTCGGGCTTCCACACCAAAATACCAGACCAGGGACTTTAAACAAGTAGCATTATTTTCCCACAGATCTGCAGACTGGTCATCTGAGATCAAGTTGCCAACAGAGCTGGTTGCTGGTAAAGCCTCTCTCCCTGGCTTGAAGACAGACGCCTTCTTCCTACGTCCGCAGCTGGACTTTTCTGTGTGTGTGGACAGACAGACAGCACACTCTCTCCACTAGGCCTTCTTCTTCTTACAAGATCACCAGGCCTATCACATCAGGGCCCCACCTTTATGACCTCATTTAAGTTCAGTTTATCTCCTTAAAGCCCCTCTCTCCATATAGAGTCCATTTGGAAGGTAGGAATTCCAAATATGAATGGTGGAGTGGGGACACAATTCAGTGTTTCAAGTCTTATGAGAATAAGTAAAAGAAGTGGGATTGAGATCTTGGTCTGTGCAAATCCCAGGTCTCCAAGTTCCTTCTAAGATACCCGGCCACTCCTTCCCATACACAGTCAAGGCCCCCGAGTGCCAGAGCATCGAGATATAGAAAACCACAAAATGCTCTGGCATTGGGGGCCTTGATCCTGGAGAGACTGCCCCTCCCAGGGTTAGCTGGCTCATTCCTAGAGACGGCAAAGGACTCCTCTGAGAGCCCTTGACATGCAAACCAAGTTGGCTCCCGCCAGGCTGGGTTTCTAGTTTTTCTCCCTAATGACCATGCACTGACAACTTCCTCTGCTTAGACAGTTCATTCCCCAGATCTCCAAGGAACTTGACCCTTCTAATCATTCCCATCTCTGGCTTAAATGCCACCTTCTTAGAGAGGTCTTCCTTGACTGGCCTCTGTCAACACTTGCTTGGTCTCCATCCCAGGGCCCTATATATATATATATATATATATATATATATATATATATTTCCATATATATATATATATATTTCCATATATATATATATATATATATGGAAACCTCACTATGATGGAGCCAGCAGGCCAGCAGGGGCAACTCTCATGCCCTATCACTCACCCTCAATTGCATACCAATGGGAAGAGCCCTATATTCTAATACCATGGAGGGAAAATGTTCTCAGCCAATGAGAAGCCACTACACTTAATTTTCCCAGCTTACTCCAATGGACTTGAGTTTACAACAGCCCTCCCAACTCTCCCTTTCCCCTATAAAAGAGCATTCTCCTTTGTTCTGCAGACTTGCCATGGTTTGCCACAGCTGAAGTGCCCAAACCTTGCAATCCTCTGTTCTTCCCAAATAAGCCCATTTGGGGTGGTAAAATAACTGACAATTGTATATTCAAGATTAGCAATATAATTGAGACGAAATTCACATGACATAAAATTGAAGGGTACAATTCAGCGACATTTAGTAAATGCACAATACTGTGTAAGTACCACCCCTATCAAGTTCTAAAACATTTCAAAAAAACCCATTATCCTATTGAAGCAATTACTCCCCCTCTTCCCATCTCCCACCCTTGGCATCTCTCCTTAGTTTTCCTTCAATCCTGTAATTCTTGATACTTTCATAGGCAGGAACTCTTCCTTTCACCCCTTTGCATTTTTGAACTAATTTTTACAAACATGTTGGCTTTTTGGTAAATTATGTATTCAGAAATCTTATTAAATTCTGTTATTAATTGTAATTATTTCTAGATTTTTTAATTTTTTTCTAGAAACAATTGTTCATCATTAAAGATAATTTTTAATCTCTTCAATTTTTTAAACAATTTTAATTATGTTTCTTATTTCATTGCTTGGATTTTTCAACACTGTTGAGTAAAAATGGTTAAGAGTGGTCATTCATGTTTCTTACGACAAATACAATTGTCTTAAATTTTTAACATCTATTATTTAAGCCATGGATGGGAACCGAATTTTCTCAAATTATGTCTCTGTATCTGTTGAGATGATATTACACATGGATTACATACGGCTATGTAATTTTGAATTTGGTATGGAGGGTTATAATAATCCCTCTTTACAGTGTTGAACTATTCTCGCATTGCCGGGATACAGGCTGTTTGGTCAGGCTGCCTGCTTATGTGTAATACTGACCATTTATCAGTGTCTGTGGGCCTCGCTTCTCATGTTCAGGAACTTCCATTCTGTGTTAGAGTCTGGAAGTGTTTCATCCATTACCTCTTCAACTGTCTTTTCTTGACCATTCTCCTCTGAAAATATCTGATGCCTGTTTCAGCCTTTCAAACTCTCTTTCCATTCATTTAACTGGTATTTCAAATTTCTATCTTATTGTCTCTCTGCTGGGTTCTAAGTTGCTTTATCAGTGCTCTCTATCAGTTGACTACTTTTCAACTTATCTCAGAACTCTACAGTTTATCTGCGAGTAGCATGTTTTATTTCATTTTTTAATTTAGAAATGTGTGTTTGTATCTATATGCGCTTGTATTTCATTTTTGCCTGATTTTGTGTCTTCCCCTCTTCTTAATGGAAGTTATGCCTTATTTATTTCTGAACATCTTAAACACACTTTGTCAGACTAGAATTACATTTGTAGTCTGAGTGTTGATTATTTCAGTCTGACTTACCACTGGATTTTTCTGTCTTGGAATCCTGTTTTGCAAGCTTGTTTTGAACAGAAGATTTTTTTTTTTCAGTTTTCTTTTTCTTTCCTCCTTCTCTCCCTCTATCCATTTGTGTTCTTCTTTCCCTGTAATTTTTGTTTTTGGTTTGGTTTTGCAATTGTTTCCACTAGTTGTCCAAGGCAGCTGGTCCAGCATGAGGCTGTATGGTGGTGGTATGGCATGGCTTTCCAGAGATAATATTCAGAATATCTTAGCTCTGATCACAGAGCCTACTGGCTGTCTGGCTCAATAATTGGCCTTAAGGCTCTATCATTTTCCCACATCTCTTCCTCTAGGTACTACAACTCAAGTGAGCTTTGAATAAATTTTTTTCCAGTTTTTTTGAATGAGTAGTTAGTAACTCTTGGCCAGCACATGCTTCATTAGTAAAGTAAGCAATGATTATCCTTACAATTATCTTTACTCTTACAATTTACAATTATCACTGTGATTATTTACCAAGAAAAGAAGGAACAAAGAGGAACCCAAAGCAAAGGGTGTGGTCAAGTATTCAAATAGATTGTTTAATGTATTGATTATGGACATCCTTCTGAGTTAGGCATTATTTCCATATCCTAAATGGGTTACCTGAAGGGCCAAAATCTGAAGGATCTTTTACAAGTATTCATGGCCAGGGGCATCTGGGTGGTGCAGTCATTAAGCATCCCACTCCGTTTTGGCTCAGGCCTTGATATCAGGGGCATGAGATGGAGCCCCCCTTTGAGCTTCGTGCTCAGTGCCAAGTCTGCCTGAGATCGCTCTCCCTCTCCTTCGGCCCCTCCTGCTCATGCTTGCTTTCTTTCTCTCTCTCTTAAACACATGGATAAATCTTTTTAAAAAAAGAAAAAGAAAAGAAGTGTTTAAGGCCAATAGGGGGGAAAGGATATGGAGACTGGTATTCCTGATTTTTAGGAGGGACCTGAAATACATCCACAGTATCCAGCTTTTTTGTCTTTACTATTGTCCCTTTGGGTCAGCTATCATGACTAGCTATATCTACTGGAGGTCTTGGTAATCCATGATCATTTGGCAATAGCTCATTTGTTTATGGAAACTTCTAGACACTGATGTTCCCCATATCTTCTGCATGGGATGGACACAGTCACAGCATGTATGTTTGCCATTTCTTAGCTTCCTATGCCCTCATCCAATCCACCGCTGCTTAGATATTCATGGTGTCCAACCTGAACCAAACCCAAACAGCCTTCTTGCTTCCCAGGAAGAATAAAAGACACCTATGACTAAGGCCAGGGGAAGGGAGGTCAAGAATAGGGACCATCTGTCCCTTCTCTTTCCTTCTTATTCTACATGGTGACTGATGTTCCTGAGGGCACATTTGTGATGCCTTGTGGTGGATCGCATCACTGTTGAGAAATGCTGAGCAGGACTGCAGGTGAAATGAGTAACTAAGGTGCAGTGGACAAACACTGTAGGCATCACCCACAGTCCGCCTGCCCTGGGTGATGTTACTTGGGTAAACTCCCCCAGAGTGGGTCTCAGAGGACCCACAAGTCATCCTTCTCAACAGGTGCTGGGGCAGAGAGTCACCTGTAGTTCATTTCCAGTGAGTCAGTGCATGAGAGGAGAGACAACAATCTCACTGTCCCCAGACTGCCTTCCTTCCTTCCCTCCTTTTCCATTATAAAGCCCTCTGCTTTATTCCATGACAACAGTCTGACTTTCTCTCTTGTGGAAGAGAGGAAACATGCATGTCTGTCTCTGAGCTACTCTCTGATGCTCTTTGTGGCCCTGAACTCTCTTGTACCCTCCCCTTCGACACGCTTCCTCCACCCTCATCTCTTGATACTGACTTACAAGTTCCCTGAGGAGATCCAGAATACACCCTGGCACAGAAAATCCAACCTGAAAAGATTTCTTCATGTCTCTGAATCCAGCTCCTGGACTTACAGATCGGCCAGCCACCCAACTCACCCACTCTAGAGTCAGAGACTCGCTGGTGCTCTTCAGTGAAGGGCTGCTTCCCCCCCAACGTCCAGATCAGTCCCTGAGAAGGGGCCCACGTTTGCCATCTTTACTTCCTTTACAAACTCATTCCGTGAGTGGTGAATGGCAGTCTCGCTCAACATGTTCCCCAGTTTAGAATGTCTGCATTTAACAGGATTCCTGCACACCTAAAAATTCTGTCCCTAATGGTGGAATTCCATCATCTGTGTAGGGAGATGGTGAAATACCTCAGGACAGAGAGATTGGAGCTATATGATACCCATATTAATTTACATCTTGTTAACAACCCTTCTCTAGGTACAAGTGTGGTCAAGCCATGCGTAAATGAGAAGACTCTTGGGATGATGTGTGCTTGACGCTCATTACTCTGTCACCTACGGCCATAAGCAGCACATGGGAAGACAAGTAACATCAATCTCGCTCGCACTTTCTGTGGATCTCAGTTACTTTATCTCCCTACTCTAACTCATTTAATCACCAGAATATATGTGAAATTCTAATTACTCCTATTTCACAGATGAGGCAACACCTAAAGATTTTGAGGGACTTGCTGGAAATCTCAAAGCTATGATGATGATAAAATGTCAGCCCAGATTCCAAAGTTGATATTCTACCCATTAGAACACTTGCTCCGAAAGGAGGAAATTCACAGCTGAGGGGATCTGGGAAGGAACGTTGTTTAAGAGGGACTGCAGCTCAAAGCCGTGCGCTGGTATTCTTCTCATCCCACGGTTACGAAGTCAGAATGTGAACCAGACCCCTTCTCCTGCCTCCGTGCTGCCCTCTCTGGGGAGAATGAGTCTCTCCTTTGGTGTCAGCCTGTTCTCTCATGCAAAGCCCCTCCAGTGCTCCGGTTACTAACCCTGGTCTCAGGTCCCCAAAACCCAAGCACTGCCAAAACAACGGCTCTGAAATCCCGTCCCCAACTTTTTTTTGAGAGGGTCCATTTAAGGGGAGAAACCTAAAGCCAGGAGGTCAGGACACAAACTGCAAGGAGGTACTTCCATGACCCTTGAAACAGGATGGCGGAGCTGGGAGGGCCAGGCAGTGCCAGCAGAGGTGGCAGCAGAGAATGCTGTCCCACCGATGAGGGAGCAGAAGGCAAGCTGAGGGCAAAGCGCAGTGAACACCTGGCAACCCCACCCCCAACCCTCCAAGCGCCTCAGTGGGTTATGTGGAACACTCCCCAGGCACTCCCGGCTGCCCCCGAACCCAGGACAGGAGACAACAAATGGTTAACTGATAGAGATCACAGTCTTGCTGGACATAAGTCTCCATCAGTTTGCAACTGAATGATTTACAAGACAAGAGCCATCTCCAGAAACCTATAGACTCCATTTCCTGGAGCCCTAACATCCTCCCCACCTACAGAAGAGAAAATCTTATATAATCAGTCACTCCTCACGAGCCCGTACGGCTCCTTCTGCTGATGGGTCCTGTCCCTATGCTGTCATAAAAACAGTTTCTGTACCAAAAATGTCTCAAGAATTCCTTCTGGGCCATTGGCTCCCTTCAAACCACCCGACTTCAAACCATACCACCAGGAACTAGCGGGCGGTTGGGGCTCCACCGAGCAGGCACCCTCCCAAAATATTGCTGCTTTGAGACACTGACTCGCCCTTGAGGGGGGCTCTCCCTCTGATCCACTGGCCCTGACTCTCCTGTCCTCTCAGGAAGTTTCGGCGGCTGCGTGGAGCTCTTTCTTTCTGAATCTCATCATCTTCTTCCCCCACCCCACCCCCACACACCCTTCACTATAATCATACCCCCTCACCTTCATCTGCACAAGATGCATTAACTTCCTGACAGAAACCCAATAAGCCAACTCGAATCTGATCTGTTCCCTCCACCTATCTTTTGCGATGGAGATGTTACCCCCTACCATCCACGGACAGGCCCTCTCTGGGACCCAGGGACCAGCTCTACCCATCACATCTCCTCCTCTGGTAGGTTCATCCCACTAATTGGAAACATCAGAAATCCCAGTAGTTCAAACTGGAATCTGACAGACCCTTCTGGAATCCTCTTCACTCTCTGTACCCCAAATCCAATCTATTATTAAATCCAGCAAATGAATTCTGGATTTCCCATCTCAGACCTAGATTTCTGGGGATCAAGACATCTAGAATGGAGTTCTCACTACTAGTGGCTGTGAAGAGGACACAGAAGGGGGACAGGCGCCGGGAGGGATGGACACACCCAGGGGCCTCCGCCTCCCAGCACTTACAAGCCCAAACTGGCTACTTGATCCCAGATTGAACTGCCCTCAATAGGCTAAATTTTCTAGGTCCTTGGAACACTCTACATACACCCCTCTCCCCCCTTTTTTAATTCCCTGAGCCATTCCTTAAAGTAGTGTTTAAATGTTCCTTGCCTCCTGATCTCCAGCCAGGTTTGAGGAGTGAATGAAAGAACCTCAGGTCTGTACTTAATGGTGATTGTAGCTAATAGGAGTTGAGCACTTGCTATAGGCGAACTGCTAAATTCTTTGCATGTGTTAATTAGTTTAATCTTCACATCAAATCTAGGAAATAAGCACTATCAAAATGGTTAGTATTCCCATTTTACACATGAAGAAACTGATGGTCACTGAAGCTAAACAATTTGCTCAAGGTCAGAGAGTAAGAGCAACTTTTCAAACAAGAAAACTTAGTTTGGAGAGGCTAAGAGATTTGTTCATAGGCAGAGGAGATTTAACCATTATCTGCATGGATCAAATGCCCTTTTCTTTGGGAAGTTAACAAAATTCAGCGTGGCCTGGGTTCGACTTCCCATATACTAAATCTATCTAACCTGAGTCTGGCTCAACTTTACCTAATTCCTCAAGGATGAAACCAGTGTTCAAGCATGGAAGTGTAATATGTGTGAACAGTAAAATCTAAAAGCAGGAGCAGGGTCATGACTAGGACAAAAAGCCAAAAGTCAGGAACCAAAAAGACTTAAAAGGGCAGGCATAAGGACAAGGACCCCCAAGGTCTTCAAGAACTTCACTCGGGTGCCAACTGCTTTAGTGGATGAAAGGCCAATAGTACTATTGGGCTGGTTGGGCAGAGAATTAGGGGTGTCTTACTGCCACCACAGATGGTTTAGAAACTATAAGGCAAATGAAATCAGTAGCCTTATCCTCAGACATTATAGAGCAAAACCCAATCAATAAGCAATTTAACTAATTTCCTGGACCTGCCCCTTAAATCTGCCATCTTTCCTAAAAACAAGCACTGTCTGATGGGTCATGATAAGGGACAAGAGGAACGCTTCCTTCCTTACCCAGACAACGGTTTTTGTTCTATTCCTGTGGACTGTGGCAGACCACCAAGGATGGAACACACTGTGTGACAGTGAGTGGGACAAACAAAAGGAAAATGAGTGGTTTTAGTAAGATGGGAACAACGTGGCAGGAGATGTGCAAGCTGCTACGAGGGGCCTTGGATAATTCAGCACAGATGCTCAAGGGCTGGGCTGGTAATTATAACCAATTTGGAGCTCACACTGTGAGGTGAGAAAGGGATTTTTTTTCCTTATAAATCAGATGTAAAGTGAAAACAAAACTCATTCTTCCTCCTGTGAGAGATAGAAGGAGAGAACAGCAGGGGTAAATTTGTGCATGAACAGAAGAGATTCTAACTCCTGGGTGAGAAAAAAATAAATAAACCTATGGGTGGAACCCACCAATGCTATAAAAGACGTTTCCAGGGTCTTCCAGCATGACTTGCAGCATCTGGAGAAGGAAGAAATGCCTCTGTCTTGATAATACCCTGAAGAAAACAGCCTCAAATCGACTTCCCAACTTCCTATCCAGGTCGGTGGCTCCTGGGTCCCCCAGTTCTCCAAACTATAACCCCATCCAGAATCCGAGATGCATGGATTCTTCAGGGAGTCTGTGGATTGCCATCAAAACATCAGGAAATTTAAAAAGGGTTTTCAAAATTCTGTGTTTGCATGAATACGTACATTTTTATGGAGGAAAGAAGTTCAAAGATTTCAAACTGTTCCTGAAGAGGCCTGTGTTCAGGTGAGGTGGCTGGGGACGGACACTGGGGAGGGCATGTGCCACGGGGAGCGCTGTGAATTGTGTAAGACTGATGATTCACAGACCTGTACCCCTGAAACAAATAATACATTATATGTTAATTTAAAAAAAATAGAAATTTAAAAAAAAGAATGTGCATTCCCCGACAGTGAAGAAACATCGCTATGCTTAGAGTAACCAGGCACTAGTGATCTTTATGATTTTCTCACTCTGCCCCAGCTTGAGCTCTCATCACTTGCCTCAGGTACCTTTACAACTGACATTCTTAGTTCAGTGACCCAACCATTAACCCGCAGCCCATAGCTACCTGTATGGGGACCAGAGGCATAACCTGAAGGCTTACAGAACAGAGGTCTTCCCCACCCCAGACCCACTGGAAGTGCAGGGGAGAGACTGGCTCCCATGCTCTGCTTGACCACATTCTCTTTCTGTTGCTACATCAAACTCTTTGCCTTCAAATAAAACCCTCCTGTAAGTATGCTCTGTGCAATCTGGTGAACCCTTTCTGATATCTGACAAATCTTTGCAGAGTATATTTCCTGGCCCCATGGGTTTGACCACTGATTAGCTTTGGCCAAAGGGGCTTTAGTAGATTTGTGATACAAGCAGAAACATGAAAGGGGCTGGAACAAGTGGGCTTGGCCATTTCGTGGTCATGGTCATTGCCAAGAGGACATGTTGGGAGTAGCCCTGATGGCCACTATGTGTTAAGAAGGGCAGATTGGGTCAGACCAGTTGGCCCAGTCAAGAGCAGCCAAACTCAGAACACAGCCAGCCAATCCTGCACATGCCTGTAAACCCAGTCAAAATCAACAGCATCTCCTGGCCAAACCCAGCTGACCCAAACTCGTGAGCAAAGAATACTGACAGTTGTATGCCCTGAGGATGTCGAGTTGTTTGTTACAAGACATTTCTGAGGCAAAAGATAATTTATACGGAGGAGGTCTACACCAGCCAACTGGAGTGTAGGGGCATGTATCTAAGTGTGACTACCAAAAATGGCATCGGCATGGTCAGAGGACTGTGTAAAATGTCCTAGTAACAAAAGCCCACAGCGAGGCTCCTCTATTGAGTTCCCATCTCCAAGTGTGCAGTCAGATCTTATATGTGGCACCGCCTCTGGCAAAGGCTACAAACAGATTCTGAGCACATCCCACATGCCACACACCACTTCCATGTACATCTGCCAATGTTTCTCAAGACAACTTACATGAATTAAGTATTATATGTGACTTATTTATAGCAGATAATATTACCAATACAAGGAAACTGAATCTCAAAAGGGGTAGAGTGAAAAGTAAATTCCTTTCCCATCAGTTATATATGTTTCTATCTTTTAGGACAACAGATGCTGTTAGTGTCTCTGCCTCACTCCAGAGAGGGGCCAATAAGCAATGCACTTCTCCTCTCAGTGCTGTACTCCGTCCACATGTAAAATCACAGAAGCCAGCCCTCAGTGTTAGCCCTCACCAACGGGATGCCCACCTTCACGGGGGCTGGTCTCGCAGCTCCCTGATCACCAAACCCCCTAGCTGAAACAGCTTCTGTGGGAGCACAGTCATCTCTAGGCTACTTTGCATTCTCCCACTTGGCAGGGTCATAACTAGATGTCCACACTCCTGAGACCCTTGCTTTTGTCATGGGAATGCCCATGAGAGTAAGGAAAGGGTTAAGGTGTAGGCAGGGAGAGGGAAGAGGCCCCTGAGTCCCCTCACAAGGCTCATGCAGGGGGCTACATAACCAGGCTCACAGAAACCCTAGATGTGGAGAATACTGAGGCAAACAAAGCCAGAGATGAGGGAAACAGCAAACCACCTGGCCCTGGATGTTAGGGACTATATTTTTTTGGCAGCTACACTCAGAAAACGACCAGACCTCAAAGAACTAAGCTATTAAGGATGTTATCAATAGTCTGTGCTCAAACCAAGATGGCCCCAGAACCTCAAGGCCACAAGCTTCCTGGTCAGTTCTCAGTAAAAGACTGCCCGTAAGAACCCATCGCAGCAACCCATTCAGGACCCCTCTCACTCTATAGAGAGCTTTTTTCTTCTCTTCCTGCTCTCACCTTCACTTGATAAACTTTCACTTCACCTCACCCTATTGGGTGCCAAGAGATTCATTCTCCAACTCCTTGAGACAAGAACCCTATAATCCTGTAACACATGTGCATATGGTCACATATTCATTACCCTCACTTGTGTACAAATATCTGGTCAAACTGTTTGTTCCCTTTTGAAAAAAAAAAATTTCTGGGTGCCTGGGTGGCTCAGTGGGTTAAAGCCTCTGCTTTCAGCTCAGGTCATGATCTCAGGGTCCTGGGATTGAGTCCCGCATTGGGCTCCCTGCTTGGCAGGGAGCCTGCTTCCTCCTCTCTCTCTGCCTGCCTCTCTGCCTACTTGTGATCTGATCTCTCTCTCTCTCTTATTTATAAATAAATAAAAATCTTTAACAACAACAAAAAAAATTCAGCATACACTTAACAGAACCAGAATGGTGGGATGTGGAACAGAAAGCATAGGCTTCATTACTTGGGTATCAAGGGGCTTCTATCCTGACTCTCTCCATCACCAGCCACAAGCTTATGATCGAGAGGCCCAACTTTTCTGGGCCTTGGTTTTTTATCAATAAAATGGGAAGCATGATATCCACTTAATGAATGCATCGAGTACTTACTGTAGGTCGGGCATGGTGCCCATCACTGAGGATAGAAAAGCTGTAAATACAGACACCAACCCTTCCCTGCCAAAACCTCCTGGCTGGCAAGGCAGACAGAATTCCGTAACATTAGCCCCCGCCCCGAAGCACAGAGGCTGCCCTAGGGGAAGTACACTCTGTCCTAGGGGCAGAGCTCCCTAACTCTGCCTCGGGGGTCCAGGTACGCCTTCCTGGAGAAAGGAGTGTAGCTTCCTCCTTCAACAACTGTTCAGTGATTCAACAGCAGTGGGAAGCATGAACTCGCCTGAGGGCTCCAGGACGGGGTAACCTCCCAACTGGGTCAGTAACAGCTCCGTTGCAGCCCGGTCTCTACTATTTAGGATAAGATAGCCCGTCCTCCGCTATCTGGCATAGAAGTAGGACAGTCCCTGCAACCGAGGACCCTGTGAGGAAATCTCTTAAGAGCCAGGGCTCTCCACGGAGTCTCTGCTCCATATTGGAGAGAGGGGGCCTGCTACTCACCGAACTCTTCTTTTTCCAGCGGCTCTCAAGAGCCTACAACATCATAATTTAAAGTTCTATGCTGGAAAAAAAAATGAGACTAAAGAACCAGATGCTCAAACTGACAACAAGCTGTATTCGAGAGAATATTTCATTCCTTCCAACAGCCCCTGGGCTCCCTTCCTAGCCACTCCTCCCCCACCACCACCATGGTTTTGTGGCCTGATCCTGCCTGCCTCCTGGATGTACAAATCAATCCCAATTTTGTGCTTAAAATGGGAACAAGAACTGAGGAGTTTTTTAAAATAGCTTTTTAATACATAGGTGTCCCGAGGTTCCAAAGCATATTTCAAACAGAAACCGATAGATGAGGATACCAGCTGTCAGTCTTTGCATCCAGGAGCGGAACTGAATTTCCCACGGTCCTTGGGCTGGCCCCCAGCCAAGTGTCAAACATATGAGGACAATATCTCAGAAGAGAGGTAAGCAATTGAAGTCATCGTGTGAAAACATTCATTTTAAAAACCATCTCCTCTTATTATGAGCACCATTGGAAAATTCCCAAGTGCAACCTGGTATAACCAAGTAATGACAGTTTCCTTTTTACAGAGGACGAGATAGGACTTAGTGACCAGACTCACTGTGCCTCAGCTAGGTGGGCATAACCCCTGCATCCCTTGTGTAGAGGGAAAGCTCGCATCACCTCCAAATGCCCCGCTCAAACTATCAGTCTTCCCACCCCAACAACCAGCCATCAGTTTCTTTAAATAATGAAATTCTACCTGCTTGCATTTTTAGGCATGTGTGTCCCATGGATATATTAGAAACACAGATCATAAACATGACACGGGAGGGCTCTGAGTGGAAATCAGCACAGCCCACGGTTTTTGTTCCATGAAAGGAATCAAAGGAGCCCCAACCACCCTCTGCTTGCTGAAATGTACACCTGTTGTCACCTGTGGAAGCCCGACCTGAAGCTTAGGGTGTCACTGTCCCTCATTCACCCACCCGTCTCTGAGGAAGCCCTGTGTCTGGACCTCGGGGCTCTTGGTACAACTGAAAACTCCAAGCGTTGGCAGAAAGCTACCAGCGTGTGGGTGGGGTGGGAAGCGGGGTGTAAGTATTCTAGAAAATAAACCATTTTGACCAGTTTTGGTCTCTGGAAGTTCTGAAATTTCCATCTCATTCTAACTGAAAGAATCAGAGCATGATTTAACCTCCAGGAGAGGTAACATTAATTTGGGGAAAACTTAAAACAACTCCTGCGTTCCGCCCCGCCCCTGCCCCCCAACCCGTGGGGGATGGGTGGAGGGAGAATGAGTTTGTCTTTTCCTTGGATAAGTTCCAGATGTAGAAGGATATTCCGTATCTTGAGCTCATACTTGATTCCTCCGTGGTCTGGTCTAAAGGGAAACTCCATTTGTTACTTTCTTCCTTGAGAAAGACACGCAGTCTGTTACTCTGGGCATAATGCAACTTTCAACAATGAAATAAACTGTGAGCCTCAAAGGTGAGACAGTGGAAGCAGTTAAAAAGCAGAATGGAAAGTTTCTGCCAGTGAAAGAGCTCAGGAGCCATCATCTCTAGAGAAGGCTGTGTTTTAATGTCTAGCTTTGAAGCTGAAGTCTGTCATTTCTGTTAAAATGCAAAGGGTGGTACCTGGGGAGGGAGGAGCTCTGAATATGTCATCTGTGGAAAGACCACCTTTCTTGCTCATTTCCCTGCCATTCGGGAAAGCTATTATGGGCTCTTTTGCGAGACATTTAAAACCTCTCCAATAATTTTTCTGAAATTCCCAAAATTTGCCCCAATTAAATTGTCAGAGGGGGAGATGTACCTGACAAATGTCTTCTAGTGGGTGATCCTTTGACAACCCAGTACTTGGCATCTCCACGTGCTCATGGACTTGGGGAGCAGAAATAAGGGAAAGTAGGAGAGGATCCTCAGCTTCGATAGGACATTCCGCAGTCCCAAAACGAGCATTATCAGCTAAATATGCTTGCTTCATCTCATCTCAGAAAATGCCAATGAATATCCATTTGGTTCTCAGAAGTTCCTTATTAAAGGTTTTGCAGTAAGGCTCCAAACCCCTTCCTTAGTTTGGTCACCAAATTCACGTGTGACCTGTGGAAAATAAACCGAAGGTAAGAAGGGTCATTTCCTCCTAGAGCTGTCATGAGGATTTAGTGGGATCATTTTCTTCAGGTACTTGGAATGGCCCTCCCTGGCTCCATGGTTTCCCTCTGTTGGAAAGACATTGCAGCCCTATATTTTGCTTCTATTGCTCTCAATTCTTATAGTGGCCCAATTGTGAAGCAGGTGGCAGTCTGCCCTGCTGTGGCTGAGCATCTGATGACGGACCCAAGTCTCTCCAAAGTCTAGGATCACTGAAGGTCCTTGGAGGTTTCCTTTCAAACTCCAATACAGCCTTATCATTAATAAATGTAACTTGTTACATTTATTACATGAATATATATAACTCCCCTTCTACTTTGATCTGACTCTTTGAGTCAATCTACAACCGGTTAAGACTCATGGAATGAAAGAAGAATGAATCATTGAACATCATCGAACCTCCAGGTTCTATACAGGTGGTAGGAGATAGGTAAGACACTAGCCAGCCAAAAGGGACCCACACCAATCCTCATAGTCCCCCTAGCATCAGAGTTTTATAATTTATTAAGTCATTCTTTCTGCGGACTTCCTTAAATAGCAACCCTTTCTGTTCTTACTACAACAAAAAATAATTTACTTTGGTCAGACATGTATTCTGCCCCATCCTGAGACTACCGCAATAAATACAAAGCGGAATGTGATATGGTCCCTGTCCCCAGGAAACATGTCACAAGTGAAGGAGACAAGGGCATAAACAATTAATAAAATACAGTCTGCCTTTGCAGTCATGACTGTCATGGGACATGTCCTGCATCCAACTCTCACCAGCAAGGTGGCCTTGGAAAAGTTAATTAATCTCTTTTGGATTCCCCTTTATCACCTGATAGATTGAAAGAATATTCTTCTTTCATGATAGGGTTAGAGAGAGTTGTTAGTAACATCGATACCAATGCCACCATCCAATGAGCTGGATTTGAGAGCTTTCTAAAGAAGGTAGGGGGTTACCCTTCCATCTGCACTTTAACCGGCATGTACTTGCCGAGAACCAGACAGGACACCCTGGATCTAGGCTCACTGATTTTATGAGAGATTGGGTGTCTGATCCTTAAAAATATTTCATGAGAACTGCTAATGTGGAAGGTCCTATAAGAAATCAAATTTGGATCAGAAACAGGTACAAGGAAACAGCCTTGGATGTTTTGAAAGAGTACCTGCCATTTGACGTGGGAGTAAAACACCGACAATAGAGAAGGTGTGGATACACAGAATCTCTGTTGTGCGTGATCTGACGTGAAGACTTGGTGTCATGTGCTGCACTGACACCTGGTGAAACCAAGAAAGCCTTGAGGAGCCTGACTGCAAATGCTGCTCCCCAGCTGGCTCCCCTGGATAACCCTGCCCCTAAAAGGGCCCAGACACAGCTCCTGCCCTTGCCTGAGCAGGTTTCAGGTCCAAAGTATTCAAACAAGCCAGTCAAGTCCTCCCACAAGATCAAGGCGACACCTCATCCTCTTGATACTGCAAAGGCTGCCTCGCATAGCCCCTGGTTGATTTCTCCTTTCTTGAATGCAAACTTTGTGATATGTGATATAGCTTTCATGCAGGCAACATTCTCCCCCCAGGGCAGCAAGGACCCGTGATTAATAAACTGCTCTTGATTCCATCTATCCAGTGTCAGGCGTCATGTATTTGGCCATCCCCATACCCCTGAGATGGGAATCTCTCCCTCATCAATGGAGCACCGAGGATGCAACTAACATGGTTTGGTTGAAGCAAAACTGTAAGTGCAACTAGTTTAGTTATCTTAAGTAGCTTCTGCTGCAGGTACAATAATGCTATGTTTTCTTTAATTTTTATTTTTAAAGAAGATCCAAGTCTCAATCCCGCAGATGGTTGGAAGGAACGTGTTCTCTGCGGGTCTCCTCCCTGACTCAATGGGTGTTTTCGCAATTCGAAGAAATCAGATATATTCACAATTGGCTAAATAGGGTACTTCTCCGGACTGACCACAAAGACTGTGTCATTTGAATGTCATTCAAATAAATGACACAGTCTTCGTGGACAGTCCGGAAAAGTACCCTATTTGTGGTCTCTGTGAACTGCCCCAGGTCATCATCAGAAACAAGTAGTCCTGACATCCAATGTGAAGGCGTTCTACCCTCTACGGTGAGGCTGTGCTGCCCCTCACAGTTCTGTCTTCTCTATGTGCACGTGGGTGGAGGACCACATTGCTCTCACTACTGTGCTACGTTGCAGAATGACTCGTAGTGAGAATAATGAGAATGGCCCCACAGTTCCCTTGCTATGGAAGATTACCCCTCCACAGCAGAAGAAGGACCTTTGGGACCGGGTTCTCCTTGCCGCTGCCCCTGAAATCTCCACTTTGCCCATCTCCAATTCGGGTATTATTAACCCCTAACCCAGGGTCTGCTCCTCTCCCCTGGCATTCACACATTGCCTTTGGGTGTTCTAGATGGGAAGGCACATTCCTCAGATGGAAACATCAGAGCTCCTTCCCTCCCCAGGAAAAACATGCACAGAGAAATCATCTTAGGACCTTGGACATATAAATCAGTTGGCTTTGACATGAAAGCTCTGGCTGCCAAGACAAAGCCTCCGTAGTTCGACTCCATGTCCATTAAACAACATCTATTCTTCAGAACTCTGCTCATGCCCGATTCTCCATGACTACATCTCAAACTTCTGCACTCCAGAGAGGAGCATCACACATGGTGAAACCCCCAGAGTTTGAGATCTTCCCTAGAGGAAGCCTGAGGGCAAACTCCTGGAAAAGACCACCAGGAGGACAAACAAACAACATCTCAACTTCCATCTTCCTGAAAGTTTCTGACTCAGTCCAACAAGAACCTCTCCCCAAATGCCCATGTCTGTCATTTTAAAATGGAAACCCATAGTAAGACATGATCCACTCGGTAGAAATTTGCTGGAATATTTTAAATTCATAATATAAAACATGGTATTATTTTAAATATGTTTCACTGACTGTCAATACATTCTACTAATAGGTATATTCTCTGCCTGGTCTCTATTTTTTTGGCTCCAACTAGATGATAAACTATTGGAAACCAGAAGCCTCAACCATTTCAATATTCTTCTCTGAAGAAACTGCTATCTTGACTGCATTAACCTGGTTGGATGACCTTTGGTAAATATTGATTGAGTCAAATTAAATTGAAGGACAGCCTCTCTCCAATCTCCAAGTGTGATTTCAAAATTAAAAACACACTGTCCACACGGTGAACTTGGGGGCATATTTCCAGAGACTCAAGGGCAGCTTAGAAGGGTGAATCTTACCCCCTATGAGTTCAGCAATTGAATAGCTTTACCAATGCAGTGCAGGTGAAGGAATGTGTAACAGAAAAGTTGTCCTCCAAACACAAAGCCCTAGATCAGTTGGGGTCTCAGTTTGCTGCCCCTGTTCCCTGGATTGCATTAAAGCTTGGATAGCACTGAGATCTGGATGTCTCCACCTGGAAACACGAGGGCCACGTCATTCTCAGTATTTTCAAGGCTTAACCTGACATCTGTCCCCCCAAATCCCTTCTGCTTTATCCTACATTGTTTCACTTTTGGCTGATACTCACTACAGGCTGCTCCTTTTCCTCACCCATTCAGTTCCCTCCCTCCATACTCAAATCCCATTCCCGAGAAACAGATCAGTGGCTTCTTCGTGTCCAAGATGATCAGCATCATGACTTATAGATTCTCCCCTGACCAGGGGTCAGCCTGCCTTCTCAGCATCACCTCCCTCCTGTTGCTTACACAGACATGAAACACAAGGACAGGACACTCCTTTTTTTTTTAATTCTTTTTTTAAGATTTTATTTATTTATTTGACACAGAGAGAGAGATCAGATCACAAGTAGGCAGAGGCAGGCAGAGAGAGAGGAGGAAGCAGGCTCCCTGTTGAGCAGAGAGCCCGATGCAGAACTCAATCTCAGGACCCTGAGATCATGACCTGAGCCGAAGGCAGAGGCTTTAACCCACTGAGCCCCCCAGGCGCCCTGACAGGACATTCCTCCAGAGTGCAGGTCACTTGCACATTTGTCTATGCTGATTCCTTGAAGCACCTGCATGGTGATTATCTATTTGCCAAATCTCTGTTCATCTTTCACAACAACAGAAGAATTTCCTTGGGGAAGAGGCTTATCTTACACTTCCCAGGCAAAAAAAAAGAAAAAGAAAAAGAAAAGGCACTCTGCCTACAAAGGTCCATCTAGATCCCTCTGTCGCTGCGGTTATGGGATTGCTTGACACTTTCACTGGGCAGAACGTTTATTGTTTTTCTTTTCACCTCAGTCTATGGCAAGCTTTCTGAGAGCATTTTTGGTTCATTCTTGTATATTCTCTTCAGCTCTCAGACCATCAGCGCCTGTTATTTGGCTCCTCTATGCCTCACTTAGAGTCAATGTTCTCCTAATCTCAATCTCTGTCATCTGTCCACAGGGGAGGGCGAGTCACTGAGCCTCTCGGAATTCCGGCTTCCTCCTCTCCAAAATGAACTTAAAAATGTCACTCGGAATATGGTAGTGAAAACAGAAAATTACTTTAATAAGGTGCCCACCACAGTGTCTTATGATTGTTAATGTTTAATATTCCACTAAATCATCCAACAAATAGTTATGAAATATATACTTTGAGCCAGGAAACGTGAAATATTAGGGAATTCAGACCCAGATCATGACCTCATTGGGCTTTCAACTTACTCGAAGAGAGAGAGAACAATTAAATAATTGTAGCCACACACACACACACACACACAGAGTTGTTAAAGAAATACTGTTAAAATAAAGTTTAATGAAAGAGTCAATCTAGACTAGTTAAGGGCCAGACAAGGCTTCTCCGTGGACGTTGACAGCTAAAGGAAGTTGACAGCTAAGTTGAACAATAAAAGGTCACGAAGCACAGTTGGAAGGAGCAGAACATTCTCCCTTTTCTCTCCTGTTCTGATTCCCGTTTCTTATGAAGCCGTAGCAGCCAGGAAGTACACACACCACCCTCCATGCCCCTCCCCCAGACTAGCTCTGTGCAGCACGGCTCTGTGATGGTGCAAATGTCTCCTGGTGCAGCCCAGTATAGAAACCACCAGCTCCACATGGCTGCTGAGCCCTTGAAACAACACTAATGAGACTGAGAATCCAATTTCATTTTAACTAATTGAAATTTAAGCTTAAATAGCCACATGTAACTAGTGGTTCCCATCTTGGAGAATGCAGCCCTAGATCCTATTTCCATCTTTATCCTCAGAGTCCACCTGATTCATTATGGCTACTAACACACACTAACTTTGGTCTGTTTTGGGAAACAGAAGATCAGAAAGGCATTTTGGCACCTTTTATTTAGAGTGACAATGTTGGACACGGACTCAAATCTATTTTAACTCATTCATTTGTCTGGAATGAGTCTCTATGCCAGAGCATGTGTTTACCCTCAAGACACCTCATCAATAATATCAACTATATCATCATGCTTTCCATTAAATAAGCATTAAAAAGTAGCTAGTTCTTCCCTTTTCCTCTAAATCACTGTACACTGGCCTTCACTCAGCCCATGTTTGATGACTCTTTTCTATTTGCAGGGTTCTAGATGGAAAAATGCAGAAGTCAATGCCTCTGTCCTCCAAAGGCTTTAATATTATTAGTAGGAACAAAGATGAACAATGCAATCAGAGCTTGGTGGGGTGTGGTTAAAGGGACTCTGTCGGGGTGACTGCATGAAATAAGGCATTCGGGGGTTGGGATACAAGGACCAGGTTCCTGGCTTTTTATTTGCAGTTTAGAAAGTTCATTATGTTGGCAGCACAGAGGGAAGATAGAATTGAACAGGGAGACCTATTATGGACTGAACCATTGCCAGGGTACAAGGAAGATATGAATAAGCCTGGAGTAGGGAGGTGACAATAGGACTTTAGAGAAGACCAATCTGAGAGGTGTTTCAGAAGCAGAAGACCTATCTTGTAGAGAGAAAATAAGTAGGAGTCTGGAATGACTCCCGAGTTTCTGTGTGGGTGATGGACGAACAAGAGGATCTTGCTAAATCTATCACCCACGAGGAGACGATGTCGGCGAGGACGAGCAGGGGTACCCAGGGAACTATTAGACTGAAAGATTTTGTGCTTCAGGAATGTGGAAAGCATGCACGCACGTGCGTGTGCGTGTGTGTGCGTGTGTGCGTGTACATGTGCACGCTTGTGTGCATGGACCCAGAAAGAGAGATAAAGACGATGGATGGACATCCCCTCTCGAAGAGTGTCCTCGGCTCTCAGCAAGCACACTTCTGCCCCTCAGGGGACATCAGGCAATGTCCAGGATGTTTTATCTGAACGGCGTGCTACTGACATCAAGTAGGAAGCAGCCAAGGATGCTGCCAAATGTCCCACATTGTACAACCCAGACTCGCCGGCCCAAATGTCCACAGTGCTGAGGTGGAATAACGTTCCACAGCACAAATCAAACGATGGAATGAATGCCAGCTTTGGGGTAAGGCATCTCTGAATTAGATCGCCCATCTACCACTCAGTGGCTATGTGACCTGGAGGGTGGGATTGCTCTCCCGAGAGCCTCCGTTTCTGGATGTGGAACAATGGAGATGATGTCACTGCCAGAAATATTACAGGAAATTATGTTAGACCCAAAATATTTATCAAATATCTACTTTCTTTTCCTAAAAAACCATATATGGTTCATCAAGCATCCTTAATTCTATTTTCTGAGGTTGTGTATGTGCCTGCAGAAACTACTCCTGGCACAGAAGTCTACAATGAAGCTGGTGGACTTACTCCAAATCCTCATAGGCTCTCCTAAAGCCACCTTTCCCTGTTGGGATGTCAGCCATCCATGCATTTTCTGCACTGTGTACTGTTCATTTCTCCACATTCAGGTGGTAAGCCCCTTGTGGCCACGATCCTGTCAAGTTCAGCTTGCATTTGCTGTCGCTGCCCCCTTTCCTTTCTGCATCACATGGTGGTAGCACAAGGCTCAGCCTCCATTCTTCTGTCCTCTCTGCCCACCCGCTCTCTGGAGATGATTTTAGCGATTCTCTTGGTGTTAGGTGTCATCTATTTGCCAACATCTGAGTGGTAGAAATGGCTGGTTACTCTTGAGTAGTCAACCCATCCTTTCATTTACAACAGAATCCTGATTTTATTCAGATTGGCAATATACTCAAATTTAAACATGTTTCTGAGCCTCCCTTGCAGATGGGCATGAGCTTCTGGAAAACCCCTCTTATCCCTCGTGCCCTTCTCCCCAGCATACCTCCTGTCTGGGACATAACAGGTAAGATGGTTGGAGCTCCAGGAAGCATTTCCGAACAGGAAGCCAGCTGAGTGGCTCAATAACACTTGTGGAGAAAGAGGAGTTTGGGTCCTTGATGACACTGAGACACTGAAGCAGCTCAACACTCCTAACCCTTGGGTATTTTTCATGTATGCAAACAACAAGCCTCCTTTTTGTTTGTTACTTTCAACATTGTTATTCACAGCTAATCACTGTGGTTGATACCAACTCTCAGTTCTATATCTACAGTTTGAAACATCCAGAATTACAGGTTTCACATGAAAGTCCTCACAAACATCAAATGTGTCCCCCACACAAAATATGGATCAAACAAAGCTCTTCATTTCTTCTTGAAGACATGCTCTGTAGGCTCCCCCATCTGGCAAACTCTGTTCATCTTCATAGTTCTACCAGCAACATCACGATGCTTCATTTCTCACACAAAGCTCACCCTGCACCTGCTGGCTTCTCTTTGATGTCCCTGTACAGTCTCATCTGAGCCTTCATTCTCTTCTGTGGACAACCGTGACAGCCCCTCACTGTCTCCACTCTGCACATTGATGATCCAACCTCTGTCAAGCAGCCAGACTGATGTTAGCAAGCACATGTGTTTACTCCATCTCCTGGCTCACAGTCCCTCAGGTCTTTGCACTGTGGGAACCGGCCCTAACTGACCGAGCTCCCCAGTGATACACCCTGGACCTCCTCTCCCACCACTCCCCCACCGGATGGCCCAGCACGTCAGAGGTTGTAGGTGAGCTCTGCAAACCCTCACTGAGCACGTGCCGTGTATTTGTACTAGCCATTGCCCCTCTCAGGATCATGTCCATCTCTGATCTTTGTGTGTCCAGCTCCTACTCGTTAACCAGAACAAAGCTGAGGCATCTCTTCTGTGAAGGCTCCTGGACCTTTTTTTTTTTCCTCTGGGACCTCTTATCTGACAGAGCCACCAGTTACCTCCTATCTCATTACGCTACTTTAATTTTCTGCCAATACTCATGAATTTACATCTTTTGTGTTTATTTATTTTAGCTTATTTAATATTTTTATGTCTCCCTTGAATGGAAGCTCCACCACATCAGGCGTGCTCTCTCCGCCATTTGCCCACGTATCCCGAGCTCCTACAGTGGGCCTATCACATGGATGGCAGCCCACCAATAGTTCTGGGCTAAAGGCATGGGAGAAATCATCCACAATTTCAGCCCTCCTGTCTGAAATACTTCCTTCTGCCTCTCTGTATCAGTAGTTACAGGGCTTGGTCTCTCAAGTTCCTTCTCCCCGGCTAAATCTCAAGCTTTTCAGGCCCTGATACTGCTTTGTGCTCCCTTGTTCCCTGAGGGCACCACATTGTTCCCGACCCCCACCTGCTCCTACGATCTGGCAGCAGGGGCAGGCCTCTGCTGGAACTCCAGAACACCTGGCTGCCTGATGCTCCTCTGGTCTTCACGCACTGTTCCCTGTGCCGCTGCCCGTTTCCTTCCACCCCACGGGGAGTCCTCCCACTTGTCCTTCAAAACTCATTTCCACCATCTGTGAAACCTCCCCTCATGCCTACGCAAGGCACTCACTGCCTGTTCTGTGCAAATGACAATTTTCACCTCACGGTAACTATGTGCATTTTCCATATGCCCTCCTAATTTTCTAGCCAGACTATAAGCTCTGTGAGGGCAGAGCCCACGCCTCATCCATTCCTATAACCCTACCTTCTGGAACATTCTTTGTCACATGGTCTCAATACCTGCTGTGGAATGTTCTCAGATACTGATGTTCTGATTATTATTACAGGTTTTCTTGAAAAGAATGGTAATTTTTTCCCCGTAGACTAAATATATTGTCAATGACTATTTTAAGAGTACCTCATTTACCCATGTCTAATTTTCCCCCAAAATTTATTTCATTTCCTGTGCTTGAGAAATTCCGCTTCCTGGTTAAGGATGGTGAGTGAGGAAGGGAGACAGCATTACCCCTTTCTTTCTTTTTTTATTCTTTAGCCACAAAACTCAGAATGAATTATGTTATGATTCCATGGGGTACAGATGAGAGAATGAATTACATATTTTACACAGGAACTGATTTCATCATTTCAAACAGATGGACATTGAAGCAGAGTTGGCCACCCCTGGCTGAAAAGACGTCTGTCTCAAAAGAGAGAGCTGTGGGCACCTGGGTGGCTCAGTGGGTTAAAGCCTCTGCCTTCGGCTCTGGTCATGATCCCAGGGTCATGGGATTGAGGCCCATATCAGGCTCTCTTCTCGGCGGGGAGTCTGCTTCCTCCTCTCTCCTCTCTCTGCCTGCCTCTCTGCCTACTTGTAATCTCTCTCTGTGTGTCAAATAAATAAATAAAATCTTTAAAAAAAAGAGAGAGAGAGAGAGAGCTGCACCCACGGGGGGGCCACCAAGGCCACCGAGCCACATCTCAGAGCCTTCTTCTTCCATACTCAAGAACTCCCCACTTCAGAGGCTAGATGACTTCAGAATCATATTGTCTAACCCCCTTGTGAACGGAGGAGGTGCCCCAGGATGGGGAGAGGACCCTCCAAGGTCAGTTTGAACTGAACTTATTTAGGATGATTGACTGGCTTGGTGCATTCGTGGTGGATTCTGAACCGCATCTCAGCCTGCTGTGCCCTCCGGCGCCCTGCCCACAGTACCCCCTACCTCCTCACGCTCCCACCACCACATCTCTCCACGACTTCCTTCTCAACGACCTCACTGAACCTCTTTTAGCATGTGGGTTACTCCCCCAGTTTTGCTTCTTCCATGCTAGACTCGATCCTCTCCAAGAACAGAAATTGTATGTATTCTTCTCCTGTGTATCCTTCACTCCTTGGACACCTGTCTCATGAAGACATTCAACGACCACTTGTTGGATGCATGCATAAATAATAAATAAGGTTTTTATTCTCTCACTCTCTTTTTTAATAGAAGACTCAAATTTCCTACTTAAATCCCCACATAGAAGAGTATGTGAAAGGCTGCGCATCCCTGGGACCATCCAAATCTCTCTAGTTGTAACCTTATATTTAACTAGGACTGTTATTTTTACCTATCTACAGTTTGCCTGAGGACCTGAGAACAGAGAGATACTATTTGGAAATCAGAAGCCACCTAAGAAAAGAACCATTTTGATAACTTTTCTCCAAATGTGCCCCAACTCCTAGGTGTCTGTCATGTGATTTTTTTTCTCCCTCCTTCTTATGGGAAGAGAGAATATTAATAAAGATCACTATTCCTTGAGGGTTACTGGGGGGTGGGAGGGTAGGGATAGGGTGGATGGGTGATGGACATTGGGGAGGGTTTGTGCTATGGTGAGTGCTGTGAAAGGTGTAAGCCTGATGATTCACAGACCTGTACCCCTGGGGCAAATAATAAAAAAAGTAAAAAATAAAATAAAATACGATGATTCACAGACCTGTACCCCTTGGGCAAAGAATAAAAATAAAATAAAAAATAAAAAATAAAATAAAATAAAGATCACTATTCTTAAGCAAAGCAGACCAAATTCACAAGGATCTTTCCCATAATACATCTGTGTATCTGAACAACAACAAAGAAAGAGTATTGCTCTATTTTTTTAATTTGATGTACATATCTCTACATAGTTTGGGAAGAAATTTGCTCTTTGATTCCAAAGGAGGCAAAGATAAGTAGAATAAGGATTTCTCCACGAACCCACAATTCCCACTCTGGTGGGAAGGTGGTGTCCCAGAGACGTCCAGGTCCTAATCTGCGGAGCCCACGGATATATTACTTTACATCACAAAAGGGACCCTGTAGACATGATTAAGGTAAGGACCTTGAGATGGAGAGATGATCCCAGAGTCTCCAGATGGGCCTGATGTCATCACGATCCTCCTTAAAAGAGGGTAACTTTTCTTGGGTGTGTGGTCAGAGAGAGGTATGACCACAAAGTAGCGATCGGAGGGCTGCAATGCTGCTGGCTTTGAGGATGGAGAAAGGGGCCCTGAATGAGGGAATACAGGTGACCTCTATAGACCCTGAAGGGTAAAGAAATGCATTCTCCCCTACAGCACTGAGCAAGGACTGCAGCCTTCCTGCCCCAATCCAGGGAGACCCGTGCCAGACTTCTAAACAGCAGTTGGATAATATGTCCATGTCATTTTACAATATTAAGTTTATGGTCATTTGTGAAGGCAGAAAAAATAGAAAACTAAGACAGAGAGTAATAAAAGGAGTCAAGGAAGCCCTACTCAGTGCTGGAGGGATGGGGTAGCCTGTCTGAGTGTGCAGTTTCTGGGCTGTTACGCTGAGGACAATCCCCTGGGTGTTACCTGTCTCTGATCACCAAGCTTGGGCTAAGAACTCTGACACTGTGTCCAGATGCCCTTCTTCAGACCGCAGGTTGAATGTGGGGTGGGACATCTGATTAGGGAGCCTGGGGTTGGGATCTCACCCACCTCCCTGTCTCCTCTGCCTGGCTCAGTTCTAGTAGGCATAGTGAAATGCCCCTCCATGAAGGAAAGCTATTTGGAGACTCCAGGTAACTTATAATAAGAGGAGAATAAAACTCTTAGACAGATCTTTGTCACACGATGTCCAGAAAAAGAGAGGGTTTTTCACTAGCCTAACAGGTTTCAGAAGTCAACAAATTGGAATTCTGAAAATGTGCATGATTTCCCTGGGGTCGCCTAGTAAATAAGAGAGAAAAAGAGGCCAGGGACAAAATTCTTGACACTTTCCCACCTGCATTATACCAGCCCACCCTAAAAACTGGAAAACCCATTGAAGAGGCAGAAAGCAGACCCATCGTACAGATTACTTAGAGCGTAAACTAGTAATTTCAACACCACAACCTATGCAGGAGAAGTTGTATGCAATGACCATTTGCAGAAGTTTTAGACAAATTCATGGATGGCCACTCTATCCCCCACTCCCTGTGGAGACAGAGCCTCTCTCTGTGGAGAAGAAAACTGTATCCACATGTGGATGAGTTACCCACCCAATTTCATGCCATCACTCTCTTAAAAGCTAGGGCACTGGAACTGAAAAAAACAGGCTTGAAATTTGGAAGGAGCAGAATTTAAATCTTGAGTTGACAACATAGGAGAGTGTTGGAAGCAAGCCTTGGCCAGGAACTCGACCTTCAGAATCCTCAATTTGCTCATTATAAAACAAGGATAATAGTGCATGCTTTGCAAAGTGATTGTAAGGATTTATTCATTCAGTAAACTATGTAATGAAAGTACATATATGCATGGAATGCCATACAGCCAGTGTTCAATAAAAAGTTTCTCACCCGGCTTTTTATGAATTTTCCCCTAACTTTGGAAAAGAAATCTTGACAAAATATATGTTGTCTGAGAAACAGCTAGCATGTATGCTGTGCAAATTCCAAAGATCAGTCCCCCTGGCCCCCAAAGGGATGAGCTTGATGCAGGTGTGTGTCTGGAGCTTAGCCAGAGCCTCCTCCTTGCCTGAATCGCTGCTGGTGGTGATTGTGGACTCACAGTGCCATCTCGTGGACAGCTGTGGACTTCCCTGTTCTTTCTCCAAACTAGAAAATCCAACACCTCATCTCCGCCAGACAGAGCCTACAAACACCTGAAACACCTTTCCTGACTTTAGAAGTAAAATGCCTATTTGAAGAGATGTGCATGCCCACAACCAAGAGAGGGAAAAGGAGAAGCCCATGTGTCTCACCAGGCAAGCTTCTAGAATGTGTTTCCCGTGGGCTGGGGCAAAGGAGCCCCAGTAGTGCCAGGAGAGGGCTCCGAGGGGAGGTGGCGGACCCCAAGAATCACAGGGGACATGCACTGAACATGCTCAGGCCGGATATTGTTCTAAATGCTGCATGTGTACTGACTGACTTAGCCTTTGCAAAACACTGCGAGCACAGAGGGAAAGCTCGTCTCCAAATCCAGGCGGTCTGGCTCCCAGATTCAAGTTCCGGGATTCAAGTTCAATAAATGCTGGTTACTATTAGCTACAAGTCATCTGCAGTTGGACTCAGAGACAGGCAGTGGCTAAGATGGGCTGAAGTTAACGCCCCCTAACTCCAGAGTCCCTGCTTCTGTATCAAGAAAATGCCCTTCCCTTGGGTGACTCAGTCCGTTGAGCATCCAACTCTCAGTTTAGGCACAGGTCATGATCTCAGGCTTGTGGGATCGAGCCCCATGATAGGCTCCACGCTCAGTTGCTTGGGATTCTCTCCCCCTCCCCATCTGCCTCTCCTCCTCTTCTCTCTCTTGCTCTAAAATAAATAAATAAATCTTTACAGAATAGAAGAAGAAGAAGAAGAAGAAGAAGAAGAAGAGGAGGAGGAGGAGGAGGAGGAGGAGGAGGAGGAGGAGGAGGAAGAAGACGAAGAGGAGGAAGAAGAGGAGGAGGAGGAAGAAGAAGAAAATGTAGAAAGAGACCCAGGTGGTGCTCCAAGCCAGGAGAAAGAACCAGAAGTCTGCTTGGACAAAGAAGACCCTGTTCCCTTGGACGATCATGAAGAGGAGGAGGAAGAGGATGAAGAGCCATCTCACAACGAGGGTCATGACCATGGCCAATGAACCAGATTTTTAAAGACCATGTTACAATAGCGGGCAGGTGAGGGGGTGGGGCTGGGATCCGGGCGAGTGAACATTCCAGGGGCAAGAAGGAGTATGGAGGCAAAGTAAATGCCCGTATTCTGGGATGTACTGCAGAAGTCAAGGGCAACTGAGAGTAAGGGTGGTCATGACACAAGGCCATCAGGGAGGAGAGCTCCTTGGACACGGAGGAGTACCTTCAAGTTTGCCTGTTGGCCCTTCATTTTCTGAATTGTGTGACCTAAGGTAAGTCACACTTATAAACTGGGCATCATAATAGGGACCTCGGACAATGGTTTCCTGACATGGACTGTATCTTGGTGGGTCCCAGGAATAGCAACAGGGGTGCAGAAGAAGAAGCAAGGCAAAGCAGGGAGGCACTTGTATGCTAATGTAAGTATCTAATTCTGAATGAGACAGAAAACCACCAGAGGCTGGGGCAGAGGGATGGCATGGACACAGAAGAACATGCACTGTGTTCCATTTGTACTAAAAGGAAGATGGGTAATACGTTTCTCTGTCGTCAGGACGGTGGCGGAGGGGGCTTGAGAGCAGACAGTGACTGTGGGCAACAGGGACAGCTTGCAGATGGCCAGTCACTAGGAGTGTTCAGTTTGTAAATGTTCCACAAGCCGCGTGCTTGTTGGATGTGCTCTTCTCTGTATGCATGTTATGCTAACAAAAGCCAATATTCCCCGGGGTCCTGTAGGGTAAGAGATGGCACAGAAAGGAGACGGGACAGGGAGGTGGCTAAGGCAGCTATCTTGGTGAGAGACAGGGGAGCCTGGGACTCGGTTCTGTGGCCCAAGGTGGTCAGCAGAGGTCAAGTTCATTCTCCCCACATCCATCATCACCTATTGCAAGCTAGCGTGTCCCTCAACATTTGTACCTCCCCCATCTAGAACCTACCCTCCTTCCAGAGCCACGGCAAGCTTTCCAGCGCAGAACGCCCTCCCCTACTTAAAACCCTTCCAGCAGCTTCCTGCCTGTGTCCCTGCCTTCTCCCTCCCTCCGTCACCTCTCTCTGCTGCAGTCACCCTGGAGTCATTGGCTCACCTGCCTTAGCTTTCCATCTCCTCAGAATGGTTCAGGGTTCTGTTTCTTGTTCTGGAAGGCTGTCCCTCACTAGTGAGCCCAAAGCAGCCCTCACCTCCCTTCCTTCACTCTGTATGACATTATGCTGTGTCGCATACTTGATAGCACTCATTTCTGAAAAGGCTTTTGCATTGTTTAATTGCCTATCTTACCACCAAGAATATAAGCTCAAGAGCAGGGATTGTACTCTTCCCAGAATATCCGCAAAGCCTGGAGTGCTGTATGCCTCCCACGAACTGCTGGACAAATATTTGTCACACACTTGGCCACAAGCTATAGGACCGTTCTGTGTGGCTTGGCTTCTGCCAAGCCCTCTGCCTTCATTTATCACCACCTGTCCTTTGCCATTCTCTTCCACACCCTGACTTCTCTAAGAGTGCCTCCGTGTACCACTGTCTGTCTCCCTCCCGTGTCTTTGCCGCCATCCCCAGTCTGACACACGCCCAGCCATGATTCTGGGTTAAGGGTCTCTCCCTTGGGGATGTCATCTCTGCCCGAGGCACCAGCAGCCTTGGTGTGCACAGCTCTCTCACTGCCCTCTGCAAGCTAGCTCATGACAAGCAGCGTCTTGTGTCTTCCCTGCAGGACCAGGTCGTGCTGGCCTCAGAGCCTAGGACCGGTAGGATGCGATGTGAAAAGAATGGGACCCAGACATAAATAAGCCCATACCCTGTGCTCCGAGAGGGATGAGGAAGAGGAGTCACATCCCCTGGTCCCCGGATGCTCTAGAGAAGAAGAGGTAGCTGAGCAAGGTTTGGGGCAATGCACAGGGCTTCCGTATGTGCCAGTGGGAAGCAGGGGTCCCCGGCTGGCAGTGTGGCTCACACAGAGGCAGGAACGCAACACAGCAGAGGCTGAGTGAGTCCTGCACCGCAGGCCTTTCTCTGGTGTCAGAACACTTCGCGTACTGTCTCAGAGCAGCAAGTTCAAAGGCACCAAGAGGCATCCTGCCACTGCCGGTGACAGAATGATGAGTCTCTCTGTCTCGGCCACATATCCTACACACAGTGCTGTTGACAGAAAATTGAAGAAATTCTTAAAACCACTTCCCTGCCCTTTATATATCATTTCTGAGTGTTTTAAAGTGTGAAGCTGAGGTCGCTGGAAATGAGACATTAGTTTTCACAAACGAGCAAGAACTTGCAGGGATGCGTACGGGCCTGGGTATCTGTGTCCTTACGAATCACATCAGTGACTCAGGGCGGCAGACCACAGCTATTAGTTTGAATGAATACAGCCAACTGTACATGTGCAGGCTCCTAATTAGTTCCTGGAACCCGCCTGACAAAAGCTCAGGGTTCCGAGGGCGGGCAGGGAGCCAGGCTGGCTCCAATGATTTGATGAATTCATGTGTTTATTGTTTTCTCTCTCACTCCTATTAACATATACCCCTGCACACAGTAGGTGTGCAGAGCAGCTTCTCATTAGTCAAAATGAAATGATGTGTGTGCAGAAGAAGAGTCAGAAGGAGCCCCTAATTGATGATCTCTCCTATACAGATCACACCCTCTCTATTTGTCAAGTGAATAAGGCAAAAATAAAAGAGCCGTCCAACAGCTGTTCCTTCTAGGTCTACGTTCGCAGAATCCTACGCGATGGATGGTTTGAGATGTCATCTGTCTCAGCTGCGGCATTCAAGCCAGACAAATCCAATCTAACTTTTTCCAAAGTCTGTTAAAAGGGTATGCTGTGAGATGGACTCCAGGTGGAAAATTGCTGGATTAATAGAAATTAAAGTGGATTGGATTTCCAGGATGTGGGTTAAGGCACATTATGAATCTCCAGGGGGGGATGAAGGGTGTGGCCTGCCCAGCCACACTGACTTCAGGACCTCCAATCCTGCGTAGGACATCTTTTGGGGTTTATATTTTCTAGATTATACTGGTCAGACTGTCTCCACACTGTATTATTTTCTTTATTTTTTCTTTATTTTTATTTACTTTATTTTTCCAGTGACCCAAGATTCATAGATTATGCACCACACCCAGTGCTATATTAAAACCAAAGTCATCATAACCAAATGTGCTGATCAGTATCTAGTTCAGAGGACCCGAGGGGCAAAGACGCTGGCCACTGTCGAATGTAAACATTGGCTTTCGCAGGTGAAAAATGATCTCCAGACTGGTTCAAGGACCTGACTAAATTCAGAGATGTTTGTGGTAGAGCCAAGCCAGACTTCCTGGCCCCTCACCATTTCTTCTTCACCCTACTTCCCAACTTGGGAGCATCCATGAGTAGTTTCATATGGAAAGGGGCGATAATGCAGAATTAAGATTCTATACCCACATAGAACCTGAGCAACATCTTGATTCAGCCACTCAATGGAGTAAGATTAGGTAAAATGCTTAACATCTCTAAATCTGAGTTTCTGCATCTATAACAATCTTGAAAAAAGTATTATTAATCATCAATAAAAATAACACTACAATATTAATAACTATTTCCTGAGTGTATGTAAAAATATTCAGGTAAAACATTTAGTACCAGCTGACTACAATGAGCACCTAATAAATATTACTTCAGGGCAATAGAGGTAATATTTAAGGTAATATATCACATGGATGGGCAGATCAAGGGACTTCAGTTGTGGTAAGGTCTGTACCCCCCCCACCTGAAGTGGTAAAATGTTGCTACTAGCAGACTGTGATAAGTTTTGCATGCATATGTAATCCCTAGAGAAACAACTGACATATAGATACAAATAGGGACTCCTGGGTGGCTCAGTCAGCTAAGTTTCCGCCTTCAGCTCAGGTCATGATCCCAGGGTCCTAGGATAGAGTCCCACATAGGGCTCCTTGCTGGGCGGGGAGCCTGCTTCTCCCTCTGCCTGCAGCTACTCCTGCTTGTGGGTGCTCTCTCTCTCTCTCTGACAAATAAATCAAATCCCTCTTTTTTTAAGATAGATACAAATACAGAGATATACTCAAAAACATTTTAGATAAACTAAAACAGAGTATTTTTTTAAAGTGCCCTAAAAGAATGGCAGGAAAGAGGAAACAGATTTAAAAACAAACAGGAAAGAAAGAGAAAGCAAGAGAAAACCTAATTTAAATCCTAACATATCGATATTTACAGTAAACAGATTAACTGAAGCTAAAGGTTGGCAATGTGAATAATAATTTTTAAAAAGCACAGCTCATTTCTTCAAGAAATTTAGTGTTATATAATAAGCTAAAATTTAAAATATGGAAAAAGGTATGCCACGTAGATACTAGTCAAAAAATAAAAGTCTGGAGGGGCTATAATAATCTCAGATAAAGTAGACTTCAGAGCAAAACAGATTGTTAGTGCATATCACCTAATGATTCCATGGTCAAGACACAATGAAGACACAGCAATCTAGGTGTGTATACCTAGGTGTATAGGACAGAGCTTCAAATATGTGAAATAAATCACACAAATCGAAAGGGAAACAGAAAAATATAAAATTACAGAGGTGCCTGGGTAACTTAGTCAGTTAAGCATCCAACTTTTGGTTTCAGCTCAGGTCGTGATCTCGGGGTTGTGAGATTGAGTCCCGTGTGTGGTTCTGTGTTCAGTGGGGAGTCTGCTTGAGATTCTCTCTCTCCCTCCCCCTCTGCCTCTCCCCTTGCACACACTTGCACGCACTCTCTCTCTCAAATAAATAAATGAATAAAATCTTTTAAAAAAGAGAAAACTAAAAAATTACAGTTGGAGATTTAATCCCTCTTCTTAGAGTAATCAAAAATGTAGTAGGCAGAAAACTGGCAAGGATATAAAAGGACTGAACAAAACCTACAACCAGCTGGCTCAAAGTGTAGCCACTCAGTAGCCAGGGCACACACATACCCTCCAACAGTATTACTGAGTACAATCCATAAGCCATGTAGTTCACCAATTTAAAGAGCAAGACCCAGTGGTTTTTAGTAGATCCACAATGCTGTGCAGCCATCAACAGGTTCTACTTTTAGGACAAGTTCCCTAAACAGAAAGAATATTCTAGGAGAAGAAGGTTGGAACTAAAGAAAGAACATTGGAATGTCTAAAAATGCATAGAAATAAAACTGACTATTCTGCCCTCATGAGTTTCTTAAATCATATTTGATGTTTGAAGCTAAAATTACACCACCATTCAATCTGGTGCTCAATGCATAGAGAGGAAATACCGCATATGACTACATAAGGGTTGGGGATGTAAAAGGTCCCAAATGAAAGTAGAATCCCAAAGTGGTAAAATACCAACATATTAGTAGACTGTGATGAGTAAGCATATCTTAATAACGAGAAGACACATCAAGGAAACTATACCAAGTGATACGTCCAAAACCACTGTAAATAAGTCAAGATGTAGAGAGTTGTTTGTATAACCCACAGAAAGCAAGAAAGGACAACAGAAGAATGAGAAACTGAGGCAGGACACGGAAACAAATAATACAATGGCAGATTCAAACCCTGCACATCAATAATCTACTTAAAATGAAAAGATCTCAATACAGGGGCACCGGGGCATGCGCAGTCCATTTAGCATCCAACTCCTGGTTTCAGCTCAGGGTTATGAGACTGAGCCTCGCGTCGGACTCCGCTCTCAGTGCAAAGTCTGTCCGATTCTCTTTCCCGCTTCCTCTGCCCCTCTCACTCATGCTCTCTCTCTCAAATAAATAAACCTTTAACAAGATCTCAATACACACATTAAAAGACCCGGATTGACAGAATTATAAGAATAAAGCTTAGTTAGAGGCGCGGAAGTCACGGATGGATGGTGAGATATGTAGGACTGAAAAAGTTGACACTGAACATAAATGAGCCCAAATAAGAGGTGGAAGCCAGGAATCCCTACAGTAAGTTATATATTTTGAACTCTATTCTAAAGGTGATGACCAGATACAGCAAAGGGATGTGAGAGAGACTTTTTGGCATTTATGTTTTTAAAGTTAATTGGAGAATGAAATGGAGGACGCAAGAATGGAAGACCCGCTAGATAATATCATGATAGTTCATTAAGCAAGTGTGAAGCTCAGAGCAGGTGACTGGGACTAGGGGAGGCAGCGGGGCAACGGATACGGGACACAATTCGAAAGAAACCCAAATGGAGGGCGAGTGGAAATTGACTCGTCATCCAATGTGGGCTCCGGAGGCAAACGCCACTAACAGACCTTCAAATTAGGCTTTCTTTAATCTTCTTCTCTATCTTTTAAGTCAAGGAGAGAGTCATCCATCTGTCGTCCCAGCCTTCCACCTGATGGATCACAGCCCTCTGTAAGGATATATTGGTCATCAGCCCAATCTCGTCCACAGTGTGGGAGTTTACACACACGTGTACACATATACACACACATACACACACACAGAGCACAGATTTGAAACAAAGATATAGGAGACAACATTTCACCTTCTAACGAGGATGTGCTGATATCGCTGGCTCATATTTTCATCCATCCCATTCCATTTCTTTCCATGTCGGAGCATTCTAGCATGTTGAACTAAAAACAGGGTTTCAAACCTATGCACATCTCACTTTATACCAAACACTAACGACCTTTTATTCATACTTTGAAAATTTGTGCTGGATGTGATGGCCACATGCTTTATGAACCTCCATCAGTGTGACAGATTGGAAACAACCTGCCAAGGGTTCTCCTGCATTTCCCCTCCCACTTTCAGAGTAAATTGCATCAAACCTTGAGAGTTTTGACATATTTATAAGGTGGCAGAAGAAAGCTGTTATCTAACCTCCAATGGATTCAAGCATATTTTCCCTCTGACAAAGATTTTTCACTCATTTCAGTGGGGTGATCACAAAGAGACACATTGTCTAAGCAGTAATTCTACAAAGCTACCTCTATGCATGAACAAGGACAATTCTCTTCTTCATCTTTAAATTCATCAGTGAACTTTCAAGACATATGATTATGAGGTCTCCATTTTATGCTTTGTCTGCCAACATACCTCAAAATATGTCCTGTGGGAGAGTCATTTCCCAGAACACATATACGTTTCACAAGAAAAAAAAAAGATTTCTTCATCAAATTGCTTTGGAAAATGATGGGCTGAAAATGGATAAAGTGTTTTGTTTTACTGAAGGACTTCTTACAGCTTTTAATAAACTACGTATAATTGTATATGTATGATTTCTTCCTTAAATTCTTGAGACTACATCTAACTTGAAATCTGTCTGAATATTTCATTAGTGTCTTAATGCCAACATGGACAAAACACACCTTTGAGCCTGGCCTCCCTGATTTTTGATCCCCTCCTTGAATTATTCTTGACTGGCTGGCAACACCATTTTCTGGGCACCGAGGCCAAAACCTTTAATTTTATCTTTGACTTCTGAGATATAAAACTAAAGCAACCATCAACTCCTGACATTTCATATATTCAAAATAAATCCCCAAAGCACCCGAAATGAACTGGTCCAAGTCACCATCATTACTAGCCAGCATTACAGGAACTTGTAAATGGTCCCCCCCCTCATTCTGAGTCTTGATATCCATCTGTCTGTGCTCTACTCAGAGAGGATCCTTTAAAAAGGTAGTAGGTCAGCCCCTCCCCTTCCTTCTCTTCCATTGACTTCTTTTCCCATTTGGAATAAAATTTAAAATCCTTAACATGGACCTCAGTGACCTATATCATCTGGACCCTAGCCGCTTAATTTCTCACTTCATTCCCACCAATTCCCCCCCCTCAGTTATTCCTCCTTTATCTTTATCAAAGGAGCCAGGCTCCCCAACCCCAACCCAGGGAGTTTATATCTGCTTTGTTCTGTGCCAGTAATGCCGTTTTCCCTGATGCTTTTGTGTTTCACTCCCTACATTATTCCAGTGCTCACTGGTACACCAATTTTCCTACCTATCCTGCTCAGGGTTGCATCCTTGGTTACTCTTTATCTGCTTCCACTGACTTCTTCTCTCTTAGGACTTATCACTACCTTATATCATGATTTCTTGTATACCTGTATACTTTCTATTTGCCATGTCTTCCCAACTAGAACATGGAGACCCAATACGGCAAGGATTTTAATTTTACTACCAGCCACAACCTCTGTGCCGATCAGTATACCTGGCAGACAGTGGGCATTCAGTAAATAAGTGCTAAAAATAAATTAATGAATATGATCATTTGGATGATTTCATATAGCATTTTCTCAAATAAAAGTTTTGTTTTATTTTTTTTCCCCCAACAAAACAGCCCTTTGCCACTAGAGGTCCTCATTTTCAACTCCTACCACGTCCTCCGCCTCCACTGCAGGTAGAAGTGCTGGATGGATGCTTTGTAGGGGATCTGATGTAGGACTTTATCCAGAGCGACCGCAGCCTCGGCCAGCTCTGTCTGTCTGCATCAACGCACACCATACATTTCTGTCTGTTATCACCAAGTGAAGCACAGACTCTTGCTAAGGACAGTCATAGCATGGCCTTAAGAAAATGATGAAAACAAATCTGGAAGAAGATGGTTGATGTACCTCCTTTATTTCCAGGGAGATACTTAAGATCAGACAATCTTTACCTTAAAAAAAGTCACCTGGAAATAAGTCCATGCTGAGACTTCTGTTCTGTCTCCGATTATGGACGTGGTCAAAGTAAACATTGAAAGGCATTAAAGGTTGGGCAGTGGGAGGAGTTGGAGAAGCAGGAGGAAAGGGAGAGAAGCAGGAGGAGAAAGGAGGAAGTGGAGGAGACGGAGGAGAAAGAAGAAGGGAGGGAGGGAGGGGGAGGAGGAAGGGGGAGGGCTAACAGAGAAAGCAAACTGGAAGAAGTCCGAGGAGATGTGCAGTGACAACAAGGCAGACGTTAAGGGAGATGAGAAAGGGGAAGGAAGGAGTAAATTCTATCTGGAAAAGGACAGGAGAAGACAGAAGACACAAGATGAAGAACCACTTTTTATCCTACGAGGCCCAGCTTCCTATAAAACCATCACTGTGGGGCGCCTGGGTGGCTCAGTGGGTTAAAGCCTCTGCCTTCAGCTCAGGTCATGATCTCAGGGTCCTGGGATCGAGGCCCACATCGGGCTCTCTGCTCGGCGGGGATCCTGCTTCCTCCTCTGTCTGCCTGCCTCTCTGCCTACTTGTGATCTCTCTCTGTCAAATAAATAAATAAAATCTTTAAAAACAAACAAACAAACAAACCATCACTGTGGTTGTAGCAGACTCTCAAACACCTTTGAGAAGACCCGTGAGGAGGAGAATCTGCAGATTATCCCCATTTCATGAGGGGAAACTCCGGCTCAGAGATGTGGTTCCTCACGGGCTGTCTCGGCAGGAGGAAGCAGGGGCAGGAGGTGAAGTCAAGTCTCTCTGTCCACACAGCCTCCACGCTCAGGACCCTATTTGCCATCGTCCTTCAGGATTCATTCACAACAATCTATCCCCTGAGTTTCCAAAAGCCAAATCTTATAGGAAAAACGATCAACAAACAAAGCAATCTTCCAGTGGGCAAAACAAAGCAGTGTCATGACTGACAGGGCAGAAGGAGAAGACAGAGCAGTGGACTATTCCAGAACCACAGAGGAAGTCTGCATAATGCGGGGTGTCCACTGATGGTCCAAGGACACCAGCGACCAAGCAAGCATGAGGTTGTCTGCACAACCGTCGCACTTCATTAAAATGATGCTAGTAACTACAGTATTTTCACTGCAAACAAGGATGGTGAGTTTTTAAGGAAGACCATTTCTCCGTGCACACCACTGGAGCTACCAGTGCTCACCCTTGGGAAATCCTGGTCTCCATGAGGCGGTCCATATCCAAGCCTTGGCGGTAATGCTAGCTGCCTCTCCAGCTGGTCAAACTCCTTTCTGGGAAGCTTTGAAAACACCAACTGTGGATAATAAATTTTGGGGTGAGCAGGGGGTGTTCCTGTCTCACCACAGGACGAATGTGTGCAATGATGTGGAAGAGAAAGAAGACTCAGAGTCAGAAGAACCCATCCAAGTCATGTCCTCCACTTAACATCCAGGGACAACTAGACATTATTTAATACAATGAATCCAGTTTTTCATCCTGAAAATGAGAATTACTTTTTCTTCAGACTGGAAAGGATAGCACAGACACTATTTTCCCTCCCCGGCTAATTACAAGTACAAACCCTGGAAGTCACGCAAGAGACAACCACAGGAGAATCGCAGAAGGTGGCCAGGGAAGATGAACAAGTGTAGGACCCCCCGATAAAAGGAAACAGAGAGCTAGTTCTTCCAAAAACTATGTACAATTGATAGACCTCTGTTAAGATTGACAAAAATAGAGAAAAGACACAAACACCAATGAAATAGGGTACATCACCTCACATCCTCAGCTATCAAAGGGATCATGGAGTATAGTGGTAGTGGGTTGAATTTGTGCCCCAGAAGATTTGTCCAAGTCCTAACCCCCACTTCTTGGCACTACAACCTTCGTTGGAAATAGGGTCTTTGAAGGTGTAATTAAGTTAAGGATCTCCAAATAAGTTCACACTGTACGAGGGGTGGGCCCTACGTCCAAAGACTGGCGTTCTTATAATAGAAGAGAGGGTGGTGTGTGAGACGCAGAGACCCGCAGGAGGTGAGCCACAAGCGGACAGAGGCACGGACTGCAGTCACACAGCCACCAGCCAACGAGCACCAACATCGCCTGATTCCAGGAAAGAGGCACGGAACCCACATTTCTTCAAGCCTCCCAAAGAACCAACCCTGCTGACACCCTGACTTTGGGCTTCTGTCTTCTGAAATCATTAGAGGATACATTTCTGTTGTTGTAAGTCAACACTTTCGTGGTCATTTGTTACGTCAAATACAATTACGAACAAATTTACACTTTTACCTTTGACATCTAGAAGATACAGAATAATTTCTCATAAACCACAGACATCCGAAATTCAACCAAGATGAAATATGTAATCTTAATAGTCCCACAACAAATAAATAGAGTGTTATTTAATCTAACATTGTATTAAAAAATCATATAGGATGCCCCAGTGGGGTTTATTCTAGATATGCAAGAGCAATCTCACATTCAACCCAGTGTGATCTGCCCTATCAGCAAACTAAAGGGAGGAAAAAAAAATCTCACAATGATTTAAATTGACCCAGAAAGGCATCTGACAAGATCCAATACCTCTTTGTGACAAAATCCATCAGCAAGTTAGGAAGAGAGGTGGATCAACTCAACTTAATACAGAGAATATATAAAAATGTACATTTGGAGTAATACTTAATAGTGAGAGTTGGAATCTGCTCCACCAATATTGTGAACAAAGCAAGGACTCCACTCTCACCACTTTTATTCAACATATTACTGGAACTTCTAGCCATTGGGAAAAGGAAGAATAAGGCAAGAAAAACACAGATGAGAAAGGAAGAAATAAAAATTGTCCTCATTTACAGATGAGTTCACAAGGTTGCAGGACAGAACATTGACTGACAAAAATCAGTTGAATTTCTATATACCGGTGATGCAAATGTGGAAAGCAAAGCTAAAATACATGATAAAATGATGAAAACAAAATACTTAGTCATATGAATTTATACATAGCCTGGAAAACACCACTCTGTCCTAACAAGTAAAAAGCTAAAGACCCTGAAAAGTCAACTCTTGTTGGGTCCTGAAGCAAGGGGAGGGCACAGAGCAAACTGCTGTCTTTAAGGACAGAAAGATGCCAGGAGGGTACAGAATCCTGCTACCAGAGGAGGCACCCATCAGTAGAAACCAGTGTGGGAACCAGGGCTACCGCTGGGACACCTGAGTCATAAATGACAAATTGCTGGGGGCTCAGTGGGGACAACTCAGAGCTACAAACGGCAAGGGCACCCCATCATTTGGGGAAGGGGACACAGGATTGTGAGACTTACCTCCAGGAGTTTGGCCAGGTTCCCCCAGTGCATATCGGAGGAAAACACCCCAGTGCTTGTACCAGGGGGTGGAGAGAACCATCTTGAGATACGACAGAGCTGTGAGTTCTTCTTAACAAGGCCCACCCCCAGGAGGTGCTAGTTAACCGCAGCCTAGCTGGCTTGGGCGTTGTCAGAGCCTGACTGACCTGGGGCAGGGAAAATACCCAACTCCATATCACTCTAGCAGCTAAATAATGAGAAACACTGGTAAAGTTCATGGGCAGAGGCACAGGCTCCCTAAAAGCCTGAGACCTAATCATGGACTATGGAACACTTGTACTCCCCCGCCCCTCACCACCACATTGCTAAGGGCCCATTCACCCCAGCTCCTTTTACCCACTATATTGTGTCCAGCTATCAGGAAAACTATTACAGGGTATGCTAAAAGGCAAAAGACAAAAAAACCAAACCCACAATTTGAAGAGACAGCAATCATCAGAGCCAGACATGACAGGGATATTGGGATTATCAACGAAGGAATTTTTTTTTTTAATTTTATTTTTATTATTTGCCCAAGGTCAACGAAGGAATTTAAAACTCTTCTGAGGGGCGCCTGGGTGGCTCAGTGGGTTAATGCCTCTGCTTTCGGCTCAGGTCATGATCTCAGGGTCCTGGGATCGAGGCCCGCATCGGGCTCCCTGCTCAGCGGGGAGCCTGCTTCCCCCTCTCTCTCTCTGCCTGCCTCTCTGCCTCCTTGTGATCTCTCTCCCTCTGTGAAATAAATAAATAAANCCTCCTTGTGATCTCTCTCCCTCTGTGAAATAAATAAAATCTTTAAAAAAAAAAAATAAAAAAAAAATAAAACTCTTCTGAGCACATGCTCAGGGCTCTACTGTGTAAAGCAGACAACATGCAAGAGAAGACGAGCAATGTAAGCAGAGATGAAAATTCGAAGAAAGAACCCACAAAAAGAGGCTAGAGATCAAAACCAGTGCAACAGAAATGAAGAATGCCTCTGACAGGCATATTAGTACATGGAAGTTGATCAACGACACAAGGGACATCTGAGGACCACCTAACAAAGCAGAACTCACATTCTTCTGAGCTCACGTGGAACACTCACCCAGATAGGCCATGTCCTGGGCCATAATCACACCTAATAAACTGAAAAGATTAGAAATCATACAATGCCCGCTCTCAGACCACTACGCAATTACACTAGAAATTAATAACAGAAAGGTACCTGGAAATTACCCTAATACCTGGAGACTAAACAGTACGCTTCTAACCACCATGTGTGTCAAAGAAGAAATCCCAAGAGAAATTTTAAGAATATTGTCAATTCAATGAAAACAAAGATGTAATTTATCCTAATCTGTGGGACACAGTAAGAGCAGTGCTTAGAGGGAAATTCATAGCACTGAATGTACATATTACAAAACAAGAAAACTCTGCAAACAATCCTCTAAGTTTCTACCGTAGGAAGCTAAAAAATAAGATAAAATCAAATCCAAAATAAGCAATTGAAAAGAAGTAACAAAGTGAGAGTGGAAATCAATGAAATTTTACACAAAAAAAAAAAATCAAGAGAGAAAATCAATGAACCCAAAAGCTGGTTCGTGGAAAGATCAACTAACAACTCTCTAACCAGGCTAATGACAACGTGACAGAGAGAGAATACGGACACAAATTACCAGGATTAGAATGACAGTGGACATTAATGAATGGGGTCCATGAACCACTCTACCCCCACAGCTCTGATAACCTAGAAGAAAGGAACCACTTCTTTGAAGGGCAAAAGCTGCCGAAACTCACGCATGAAGAAATAAACAAACTGCAGAGGCATGCATTTATTAAAGATAGCAGGGGGGCCAGATGTGCCACTGGTGAATTCCATTCAAGGAAGAAATTACACCAAATCCCTGCTTCACCAAGGTTTAATGCTACTTGATCCAGGAGATTTAAATTCTCTCTGTCATGGTTGCTTCATTAATAAAAGGGGCATAATAATGCCTCACAACCCAGGCAGCCAGAATGAGATACTGTGCAGGGTGCTTGGCAGAGCATCTGGCTCCTGGAAAGCAGTCAAAACATCGGCCGATGTGTGCCTTTCTATTTTCAGGACACAGCCCTGGTGTGCCCAGTGAACGCTCAGAAGCAATACATGCTCATCTCACTTGAGCGCACGCAGGAAGGAACCTCCCATCAGAAGAACTAAGCTCTGCTCACGGGTCTACCAAGGACTGGCTCCCTTGGACACCATGACCTCCCTGGACCACAGCCCCCATCCCTACCTGGAACCCACAACAACAGCTGCTTCACAGAGCTATGATGACAGCAAAGGCAGGCTTGCAGGTGCAAGTTCTCTATGAGCCTCCAGAAGGGGACTCCACAAATGTCATGAAGAATGAGCCCTGGTCATCGCCCACATTCTCAGGGGCCGCTTCTCCATCCCAGGAACTTCCCCAAAGGCCAGGGCACTTTGTGCTGTCAGCACAGCATCCACGTGGGTGGGAAAGCAAGCAGGAGGTGCCTCCAGGCCCCAGTGACGTGCTGTCTACAGGCTGTGGGGCAGGAGGAGGGTGTCCTGGGGGGGGAGTGCAGGGGCAGGAGGGTCTCCGTGAGCCTCCCAGCCTGGGAAAGGGCGTCTGTAGGCTTCCTTGTGCTCCCCGGGGACTGTCCTTTGTAGTGACGCCGCCTGGGGGCTGAGGGTGATGTATGCCCCACACAGAGGTGACCCCGCACACGGCAGGCCTGAGGGCAGCCCCTGTGGACTAGATTTGGGCCAGAAGTTTCTGTGGGAGTCTGATTTGGAAAAGCCACCCCTCCCCTGCTTCTTCATTCCCAGGCAATCAAGGCAGTGTGTGCTTATCTACTGGTGTTTACATTTCCAAGACAAGGCAAGTTGTACATCTTTAAAGGACAGAGAAAGAACGCATGTTTTCTCCCAGGGTTTTGGGGTTCATTCGTCTGTTATTAGAAGTCCAGAATAATTAGGATTTAAAACATGCCTTTGCATCAGGGGCCAAGGGCATGGGGCTTCCTCCCCTCTCTCCCCATCACCACTCTACCTTCCTCCTCCCTCGATTTTTCAGGGATTCCAGCCCTTAGCACCCCCATCAGACTGTCAGTGTAGCCAGTAGCCTGCAGCCTCCTGGTTTCTCCCGAGGGTGGCCAAGGTCCCCACCTGCCGGTCCCACTCTCCTACCTGGTCTTCCAGCCCCGGAGCCAGCAGAGCAGTGGCTGTTCCTGCACATGCCCACCAGCCCCCAGCCCCAGCCTCTGCTCAGGTGCTGGTGGCCCAGGTGTCTGCCCTGCAAGCAGTGCCCACCCTCTCTCCACCTACACCCCTGCTCGGCAGCCTGCTAGGCCCCGGACCTCCATGGTGTGTCCTCCAGCACAAACACACCAGCCGCCACTCCATGCCCAGAGCTAGTGACCAAGCCAGGGGTCCTCAGAATGGCCTGGTCCCAGAGCCCAGGCTGATGGCCCCATTGTTGGCCCCGGCATCCTTGGTAGCTTCCCGGGAAAACCCAATCAGCTGGTGCTGTGCGGGGAGCACAGGGAGCCAGGAAGGAAGGGGCAGGTGCTCCAGGATGGGCATCAGGTTGGAGGAGCAGGGGACTTACTTAGGAGTCTTGGCCGCAGGACCAGGAGTCTCCCGCCTGCCCGTGGGATCTTCAGAGTTTACAGAGAGACCTCAGTGGGTTCAATCACTTCCACGTGGCTCTTTCAGGGCTGCGCCCTTTTAAATGGCTCCCACTGTGGGAACCTGATGGGGTCAGAGAGCATGTTCCGAGGACCCTTCCCTTGCTTGCTGGGGGTCAGCTCAAGGGTCAGCCTGAGGTCACTGCCTCCTCATGACCTCCCCCAACAGCGTGGGGAGGAGTGGTGGGGGGTATGGTGGCCAAGGGTGTTCCTGAGCCCCTGGGGTTTGAGGACAGGGAACCAGGCTCTCCAGATGGCTTGTTCCGGATGAAGCTGACCCCTGTGTCTGTTTGCTGTCCGCTATATCTCTCTCGATTAAGTGAGCCATAGATCACCTGCCCCAAGCCCACCGCATGCAGAGATGAGTAGGCAGTCCCGGCTGGGAGTTCCTCTGTCCCCCTGAAGCAGGGAAGGAGGATGATGGGAGGCGAAGCTGGGAATGAGGTGTAGGGGCAGGTGTGAGAAAGCTGGCCGAGCAGGAAGACTCACTTTGCTGGGCCAGTATGTCTAGGCGGTCTGTCTAGATGGTCCCCAATCTGAAATCTGTCCTTCCTGCAACTTGGACCTATTCATTCGAGCTAATCAAATGCAGAATCTCAGCTACTCTTTGAAACTCTTTTTCTCCTGGGAAGCTACTGTTTCCAGTTCCCCGGGATCATCTCTGCTCTGAACAAGAATAAGGAGGATTGCAGAAACTGTAGAAGAGCCCCCAGTCTGCAGACATGTAAGGTACACAGCCCCTCCCCTTGCAGCAGGCACCCTGCTACCAGCTGCCACCGCCACCATCCCTCATCACAGTCCTAGTCCACCCATGCAACGCTCTCTCCATTAGAAGGTGAGAAAACATACACATCACTCCGTTCATCATCGACACAAACTCTGTCTCATGAGGACACGCAAAATACACCTGTTCCCTTTTTCTCTTTTCCATGCAGTAGCCCTAAGATGCTCGAAGACAGAAATTGAGTTTCCTACATAAGAAGCCAGTTTGTTATAAGAGGCTTATTGTTTAGGATTATATACATACCCACAGGTAAATACTACCTCTCAGGAGATCAAAAGGAGACTGTACGTAACTACATGGCTTTTCTCTGTGCCCTTGGTAGAGAACGCTTAAGGGTTGCTGGGGTTTTTTTCAGATTTTATTTATGTATTTGACAGAGAGAGAGAGCACACGTAGGCAGAGAGGCAGGCAGAGAGAGAGGAGGAAGCAGGCTCTCTGATGAGCAGGGAGTCCGATGTGGGGCTCGATCGCAGGACCCTGAGATCATGACCTGAGCCGAAGGCAGAGGCTCAACCCACTGAGCCACCCAGACGCCCCGAGAATGCTTAAGTTTTGATAGAGGAGAACTGCAGGAAGAAAGAAATGTGTTCTGTCCTACCTGCCAGCTGTCCTTCTGTGTGCTGAGGCACAGGAGAAGGCATTTGCTGAATAAGGAAAGAAGAAAGATTTGGAAACTGGAAGGCAGATGGACTATGGTGCTCAACAGATCTCCAGGCAAATGGGTGTGCTCATGTTAATCAAATGGATGGCCCAGGCCAAGTCACAATGTCTTGATATTTATGGTAGGGTAATACTTCCTCTGGGGAAGGTGGATAGGACTGGGGTTGCATCAGTTAAATTTAGAGTCTGGGGCATCTGGGGGGCTCATTTGGTTGATCATCTGACTCCTGGTTTTTGGCTCAGGTCATGATCTCAGGGTCCTGGGATGGAGCCCATGCCGGGCTCCGTGCACAGTGGGGCGTCTGCTGGAGATTCCCTCGCCTGCTCCCCCACCCTCCCCATCTGCTCTCTCTCTCTCCCTCACGCTCTCTCATATAAATCGATAAATCTTTAAAAATAACAAAAATTTAAAAATAAAAATAAATAAATTTAAAGATTCTGCCGTACATCATACATACTGTTTCCAAGTTGACATCTGTCTCTTGGGTGCTTAGATCCCAAATGCAAGTTTTGCCACTTTTAAAGTTTGCACAAGTGAAATGGATGCCCAGAAAGTGTGTAAGAACTGATTGTACACATTCTTTTCGCTTCTCCTTTTCTCCTTCTTTTACCCTAAGACTCAGATCATATGTTCTATTGAACAGACTTTGGCTATACCATGAATTAAAACAGCGTCAGTGGGCTAGCCCAGAGCTGGCCCATTTTTGTTACATTGTTTCTACTACACTATCTCCTGGGAGCTTCAAATAACATGTCGCTGGAAGACAGTTTAGGCTTATAGTGAGCACTGCCTCTCCCTGAGCCACCAGGGGGTCCGGGTCCCCAGGACACCATCAGCCGAGGGGATACCAGGTCGAACAGGTGAGGGTGTGACTAAGAGCCGAGGCATGGGGGTCACCTCTGTGTGGGGCACACATCACCCTCAGCCCCCAGGCGGCGTCACTACAAAGGACAGTCCCCGGGGAGCACAAGGAACCCTACAGATGCCCTTTCCCAGGCTGGGAGGCTCACGGAGACCCTCCTGCCCCTGCACTCCCCCCCCAGGACACCCTCCTCCTGCCCCACAGCCTGTAGACAGCACGTCACTGGGGCCTGGAGGCACCTCCTGCTTGCTTTCCCACCCACGTGGATGCTGTGCTGACAGCACAAAGTGCCCTGGCCTTTGGGGAAGTTCCTGGGATGGAGAAGCGGCCCCTGAGAATGTGGGCGATGACCAGGGCTCAGTCTTCATGACATTTGTGGAGTCCCCTTCTGGAGGCTCATAGAGAACTTGCACCTGCAAGCCTGCCTTTGCTGTCATCATAGCTCTGTGAAGCAGCTGTTGTTGTGGGTTCCAGGTAGGGATGGGGCTGTGGTCCAGGGAGGTCATGGTGTCCAAGGGAGCCAGTCCTTGGTAGACCCGTGAGCAGAACTTAGTTCTTCTGATGGGAGGTTCCTTCCTGCGTGCGCTCAAGCGGGATGAGCATGTATTGCTTCTGAGCGTTCACTGGGCACACCAGGGCTGTGTCCTGAAAATAGAAAGGCACACATCGGCCGATGTTTTGACTGCTTTCCAGGAGCCAGATGCTCTGCCAAGCACCCTGCACAGTATCTCATTCTGGCTGCCTGGGTTGTGAGGCATTATTATGCCCCTTTTATTAATGAAGCAACCATGACAGAGAGAATTTAAAACTCCTGGATCAAGTAGCGTTAAACCTTGATTAAGGAGGGATTTCAATCTGCCTTCATCTGGTTTCAAAACCCCAGCCTTCCCAATCTCGACACCCCCAACTCCTGCCCACAAGGTCCATCCGTGGCGGGTGGGGTGGGGGTGGAAGTTGCATGCATGCAGTTACAGATGAGTGTCGTGGGAGAACGTGGCGGTGTGAACTACGCCTGGAGGCAGTCCCATACCTGTCGAGGATGCTGACTGGACACCTGGGTACATATTAAAAGTAAAATGACAACAAAACAACACCAGATTGAATCCAAACTTTTTGCCTCTGAAGATCACGAGTCTTTAAGGAAATGAGCCAAGTGTTCTCAGTCCTGTGGTTTTCCACCCACAGACGACCCATGTGGTTCTCAACAGGGCATCTGCTGTTCAAAGCTGTTTTCTTTCTAAGCAGCTGGGCACAGGGGATTGTTTATAGGGTAGCCTGGCTGACAGGATGTCTCTGGAGCAGGTGTCCCTGCAGAGCCTGGGAACTCCGTGGTCACTTAACATCATGACCCATGGCTCCATGTGATTCCATAATACTCATCCTGCGCTCTCTCCTCTCTCTGAAGAGGAAGCATTGCTCTAGCTCTTTGATTTGTTAAATAATCCAGAAAGCCTTTTTCCCACTCCCCGCCTGGCTCTCCTTAAAGCAGATGAAGGGCATCTCATGCCAAAGGATCAGCAGTAGCCAAGAGTCTCTTAGGAGAGGGTAGTGGGGACAAAGCATGGGCTTTGGAAGTTTTAGGGGCTTTTTCTTGTACTAGTTTCAGTATGAGTCATCAGTTTTGTATGGCTGTGCACACACGCACCAGGCTCTGGCAATATTTATAGGCGTATAATGTCTAGACAAAGATTGATAATGTCAGTCCTCCCCCCCTTGGAGTCCTGTGTTCTGTTCTGAAGCCAGTTTTTCTATTTTTAAGCATATAAATTGAATGATATGATAATCAGGGCTCACTGGCAGAGAACAAGCCCATCTAGCTAGTTTCAGGGGACCGATTAGAGAGTATTAAGGAGGTAATAGGATCTTTGGAGAAAATCGAGGACCACCCTGGCTCCCAGGAAGGAGCCCCAGACCTCAGTACAGGTGAGGCTGGGCCTCCAAGGATGCAAGGCTTTGAAAGAAGAACACTGCCTGCCCGTCAGGAAAGCCACTTCCCATCACGGGATCCAGAACCAGGCTGTGATCAGCATCAGGTCAGTAGCTGCTTCTCCCTTAGCTCTGCTCTGAGTCCAAGTGGATGCATTTACTTGAAACGCCCTAAACCACATCTGCAGCTCTAGAAACAAGCAAAGATGGGAAAAGTGACAAATACTTGCGTTTCTGGCCCTGGAGGACAGGGCAGCACACAAGGAGGCAACGGGAGCGCCTACCGCCTGGCCGAGCCACAGGATCCGCAACAGGCCGGTCTTGTATTTGCTTCGCATGCTCCCCAGTTAAAAGGAAAGGAAAAAACACTTGAGAATCTATTGTTTACTTTTCTCTCTTTCTCCTCTTTCAAATTTTCATCATTTGGCACGGAAAACACGTAATAATGTGTGCACAACAGAGAAATGAGAAACTCATCTCTCTATCAAGAGACTTGCGTATGCTAATCCCGGAGAAGGACCACAGTGTTGTATGGGGCACATGCGCAGTGAGACAGTGAGGTTCTGGGGGAGAGAATCCAGAGGCTCCCCTCCCCCTGCGCCCCCCACGTGCCCTCGAGCACACCCCGTGCCAAGCCAGACGCCAGCTGAGAAGAAAGGGGGAAGCTGATGTTTGGAAACAGGTGTTCTCCCCCGTTGGGCTCAGCAGGCTCTGAGAAAGAGGTCCTTGTAAATGACTGTTAATTACACTTCGGAAAGGGCTGACTCACTCCCAGGCTTCTCCAGTATCTCCTAGAGAGATTAGTTTTTGAGAAATGTCCCGGCAGCCTCTAGGCACTCAGTGGCTTCTCTGTCCCAGGTAATAAGACGGTGTGCTTCTCGTGGGCACCATCACCCTCCCCTGTGCCTGCAGCATTACGTGGCTCACACACAAAGAAGGTCTGGACTTCCCTGAGCACCTCCAAGGTGTCCCAATTCAGGGAGATCGAGAAAATTCAAGGGTAAAGGACAACGTAAAGAAAAAGCAACCACTGTGCTGTTCTTGGGAATAATTTAGGAAAGGCCACCGCCGTTTAAGGAGAGAATGTGAACTTGGTGTCGAAGCTCCACCAGCAGCTAGACTGGTAGCCGTGAGGTCGTCAGAAGAAACGTGGTCCCGAACAGCTGGGTCGTTTCTTCTGCTACGACCTTCTCGTTCGCGGAGAGACCTGCATCCCCTGCTCGTGATTCTATGTGGCATGTCTCAGCATCACCCCTCTCCTTATCCCCTCCTCGCCTCCCCTAGAATCACTGCCAACCTGGCAACTTTTGCTGCCAGTCGTTGGTGACACCAGTGACTGGGACAAGGAAAAATGCAACCCACCGGCCACAACTTAAGGTTTGAGAGAAGGCTGCGTCTGGTCATTAAGCAGGTGTCCTGGCCTCGTTCGACAACCAGTTCTAGGTTTAGGGCAATAGGACTATTTCAAGACAGCCCGGCTGGCAGTCTGAAAGGTTCTAATTCTCTCTGAGCCCTCACCAGGCTCGGGACTGGGTGCTGGCCAGCTCTGCACTGAGCAGGGCTGCAGAGGGCAGGAGGGACAGACAAACAGACATGGTCCTGTCCTGGTCACCTGTCATCTTCACTCCTCCACTGGCTGAGGCTGCCTCAGAACCCGTATGAGTTCACACTGTGGCTTTGAGCAAGTCACTGAACATTCCTGGGTTTCATCGTCCCCAGCAGAAATGACAGGTCAAGCAGTGGGTAAGTGGACAGCTCTCTGGAGTTGAAAAGTGCTCAGGAGGAGCTGGCATTCTTTACATCAGAAATGAAAAAGGATTAATATGGTTTAAACAAGAAGGTGTTTGGGCTCATGGAGCTGAACAGCCCAAGGCGTAGCTCTCTGGCTCAGAGATGATCCACTTTGAGTGATGACCTGGGTCTAGCTCTTGGCTCCGCTTCCTCTGGTTGGTTTCATTCTCAGGATCTGCTTTACAGCTTCTAGACATTTAGACAAGTAGGATTGTACAGATTGGATTCTACATTTTGCCATGGTCATTGTACCCTACCTGTTGGGTTAGATTAAACCAAGGCTCATGCCTGAGTGATGTGGTGTAATTAGTCAGGTGTCCCACTATTCTGGGCTGGGGTCAATCCGTGATACCGCTTGAAGAAGGAGAATAATGATTTCAAAGCAGCATGTCCAGAGGAAATACAGGGTGAATCACATAGGTAATTTAAAATGTTGTAGGAGTCTCATTAAAAAGATAGAAAAAGCAAGTAAAATTAATTTCAATAATATGTATGACTTAATATGGTACAAATTTTACCATTTTCAACATGTAATCAAATAAAAACTACAAATGAGATATTCTACATTTTTCTTTTGTTGGTACCATGTTTTTGAAATCTACCTACAGAGCACCTCAGTTAGACTGAGCCATATTTCAGGCACTGGGTGGCCCGTGTTGCTGCTGTATTGAACAGTGTGGACTGAGAACAAGAAGATAATGATGGATCCAGCTTTTCACAGACCTTACAACACTGGACTCCCCCAACCCTGTAATTCAGTCGCACAGAAGGTTTTACAAGTTGAACAACTTACTTAAACATAGAGGGTTCAAGAATATAAGCTAGAAGTTTTTAATCCAAATGTAATTTTAAGTCAATTGACAAATACCTGGGGCATCCCATAAAAACAGGCTGGAGTTGACTCATCACCCACCTGCCTTTTATTTTTGTTGAGTTAACAGAGGCTTCTGGTGGCAAATCCAATACCCAGCTCACAGCCCCCACCCTGCTTGGATCCACCAAACTTGCCCAAGAAGAGTTCTCATCAGTTTTTTCTAGGATTCAGTCTCCTCTCCCTGTGACTGTTGGCCCAGACCTGAGCTTGTGCTCCAATTCTGAGTGGAGTCCTCATCTCAGATTTCCCTTCCATGACCCCATTTACAGTCTTTAAAGTATTCTCTTGTCTCTTGTGTAAAAATATCCATCTGGATGGTCTAACAAATATATCTCTCTAGACCTCGTTCCACGTTTCCTCTCTTGCTTAGCCCCTGGAATTTTGCCCCTGGATTATAGCTTTAGGATAAAGGCCCTGTCACTTGCCAGCAGCTATCCACCCCTCCCCCACCAATCCCTGCCTCCAGTTCTTTCTGTCTTGAAAGAGAAGTCTCAGAATCCAAGTATTTCCCATCGAAACAACCACTCAGTAGGTAACAGGGCATTTGTGCAGGATCTACCTGCTTTCTTTCTCTGGATGCCATCTCATCTCTGATGTCATCGCATCTAGACATTGTGCCTGCCATTCTGGTCATTGCTGTACTAACATTAACCCCCACCTACCTGGCTGTGAAAGGGAGTAATTTCTGTGCCGTCCATTCCAACATCCCAAGCGTGCGATTACCGGTCACAGTTTTGGAGATGACATTCTGCATTTTGGAGGGCTCTGCGTCATAGGGGAAAGGGTGAGTGTGGGAGAAAGGCCACTTATGAACACTTGCTGTATGTCAAGCATTGTGTTGAATGCTCCACATTTACTGTCTCATTCCGTTTTCCCAAAACCTCTGACATTGGAATTGTGATCCATATTTTAAACGTAAAGGAAACTGGGGCCCCAAAACTCTATAAAATTGTCACGTCTCAAGCTAGTAAATGGCAATGGTAAGTCAAAGCCCAGATTAGTATAAAGACAGCCACTATCCACTTGGTCACCTCATTCTTCCAACATAGCCAATAAAAACAAAGAAAGGAAGGAAGAAAAGGAAGGAAGGAAGGAAGGAAGGAAGGAAGGAAGGAAGGAAGGAAGGAAGGAAGAAAAGGAAGGAAGGAAGGAAGGAAGGAAGGAAGGAAGGGAGAGAGAGAGAGAGATAGAAACAAACAAACAAACAAAGAAACAAAGAAAGAACGAACGAACGAGCTGAGTTAGGACTAAGGATCCAAGGCAATCTGCGTTGGACCAGTTCCATTTCCTCTTATTCTTGTTTACATACTGGGAGGGAAAGGGGATGGATCTGAATAAAGAATTATTCTCCTTTTAAAAATTTTAATTGGCAAACTTTGAGTCTCATCTAACCAATTCATTTGGGTGTTTATATTGCAAATTATCTTTCTGAATCTATTTATCATTCCTTGCTACAGCACTACAGTTCTTGATGGCCCCAAGCAGTTTCTCTCCTTCGGTTCCATATTTCACACAAAATGTGGGCTTCTTTTCATGTCTCAAAACAGCAGAGAGCATCTGAATAAGATCCTTCAGGAACCAAGAACTAGACTTGTCTTTTTTCACTTTGAAATCCACTGTTTGGTCTTTTTTCCCACACAACATAGAATTTCAAGTATTTTTAATAAATAGAAGACCCAGTTCTTTTGAAGAGCAGTGGTGACTGCCTTCTGACTGCCCCATCCTGCTACAACATTCAACAAAACCAAATAATCTTGGTGGAGAAAGTGCTTGTTTCTAATCTCCACATCAGTATGATTTGCAATTAATTATAAGAGATGTTGAAGTTATCTGTGAAAGTTCCCAGCACACAATAGGTCATAAGTAAGTCCTTCACTACTCGCTTTCTATTAACACTTATAAGACAGCATGCAAGTTCCCATTTTGCCAGAAAATAACCTCCATGTTTTGGCAACTCGAATGTCTGTATTTATTCCAGTATCTGGCAGATATCTGCTGTTTTCCAAGTGCATTGTCATTCAGCATCTTGTTCTGACCTCACAGCCCCAAGAGACAGGTAGTCTATGTTTAAGATCTCACTTTAGACAATATGACAAAGGATGAAAGGACCAAGAGATCTATCAAAAATAAATCTGTTTATCAGAGTAGGAAGGAGCAATAGGTCAGCACATGTAATACTCATTGCAGTGCTCACTGGGTATGCAGAGGAAAGAAAGCTAAAACTACATTTCCCAGACTTCCTTGAGGCTAGCTTGAGGGCCGAGATGTAGAATCCACCAATCAGAGATGTTAACACCTGTGTGAGGCTCCGTTTGGAATTGATTCCTGAAGAAAGAGGTAGGGTATCAAAGCACCCGTTTTGTTTGCATGACCAAAGTGGCGTATTTCAGATCTTGAAGATGAGGCAGAGCTTCTTGATTTCTGACCTTGGTAGAGACAGCAGCTCCCTGGAAAGTCGACTTCTGCAGTGTGGCTTTGGAAGTCATTCCAGAAGCCCCGAAAGGCTACTTCTCCAGTCTACCCAATGCTTCAGAGGTACCCTCACACCTGGTACATTTCTTTCCAATTCGTCATCTGGAGGGAATTCTGTTATCTGCAAAAAGAACTGTGACTGGTGCGAGGGTTAAGCCAATGCTCAAACTCAGGTTTTATTGACTCCAAGGAAAAATAAAACACTTTATATAATGGAAAATTTTAAAGAGATACGATAATATATTTTTTAAAGACCTTTAAGCTATAAATATCTGGACTCAAATCTCAACTCTGCTACTTGTGCACATGGCGAAGGGTTAATAATATGGTAGTAAGGTTATGGAGAGGTTTTGAAAGTGAGTCATAGAGTTTAATGCTGGCAAGTTTGGAGGTTGAACTTATGCAATGGGGACAGAAATATTGACATGAGCTAAGCACATGGTCTTAGTGATAATGAAACTGCAAAGGCAACCTTCTGTGTGTCCTAGCAAATGCTTTTATAATACCTATGGTGGAGATAAGAAGTGATAAAGTGTTATAAATATGGTAACAAAAGGATAAGGCTTGGAGGACATGCAGGTACAACTGGAAGGCACTGCAGGCTCTCTCCAAGCCTACTACTGACTCGTTGGGGTCTTGGTCCATTTGTCTGAGTCCATTCTGGAGGCTGAAACAAAACACCGCACCCTGTGGGGCTCACAAACAACAGATATGTATTTCTCCTGATTCTGGGGATCTGGAAGTCTGAGATCGGGGGCAGCGTAGTAGATGGGTGAGGGGCCTCTTCCAGGTGGAAGACCTCTTGCAGTGTCCTCCTCCTGTGCCAAAGGGGTGGGTGAGATCCTTAGGTCTCTTTTATCAGGGCACTAATCCCATCTGCGAGGGCTCCAGCCTCATGACATCATCACCCCCCCGAGGGTCCCAACTCCAAATACCAACACTGCAGGCTTTAGTCTTCTGGCACATGAATTTGATGGGGGTGGATAAAAACTCTGAGAGCACAGCACTATTTTTCCCGGGGAGAGGAGGCGGCTTCTAGAGGTGATGTAATAAAGAACAACAGGAGCAGGTGCCAGGCACAGCTGCCAGGTAAGATGCAGAGAGGGCTCAGCAGCATCTAGCAGGTTCCATGCTGCACATCTTTCTTCCAGCAAAGAGAGTAACAGTAGTTAGGAGACATTCCTTTTGGGTATTTTTTCAATAATATCAAATCAGCTGGGGCAAATAATAATTTAAAAACGTTTGATTGGCACTAAAAAAAATGATATCAAATCGTAACATTCTTGCACATGAGAACTGTTCAAAAAGTTGGAGATGGTCTATTTTACCACTAAAAATTATCTTTCTTGGGGCACCTGGGTGGCTCAGCAGGTAAGTGTCTCCCTGGGGGTCAGGTCATGATCTCAGGGTCCTGGGATCAAGTCCCGCACAGGGCTCCCTGCTCAACGGGGAGCCTGCTTCTTCCTCTGCCCCTCCTCCAGTTCGTGCACTCTCTCTCTCTCTCTCTCTCTCTCTCTCTCTCTCAAATAAACAAATAAAAATCTTTTTAAAAATTATCTTTCTTGGGGCACCTGGGTGGCTCAGTCAGTTGAGCATCTGACTCTTGATCTTGTCTTGATCTCAGGGTCATGAATTCAGGCCCCACGTTGGACTCCATGCTGGATGTGGAGCCTACTTAAAAAATAAAATAAAATAAAAATAAAAATTATTTTTCTTTCCCTAAAACTTCTACAATTCCTTTAAGCATTTCTTAAGTGATAGCATATCTAGAAATGTCTCCACTTTTCTCCCCTCTAGATGCTTTCCATGTATAGTCTTTTCCTCAAAGCAGATGCTGTGAATTTTCCTAATCCACGCCATCACATTTCTCTTAATCCTCTCCCAGTAGGAAGAATTTCCACCCTGTCCAAGCAATATGATTTCAGTCAGGCCTGTTTTATTCTGTTCTTCATACCCTTTCTCCAGATATGCCTGGTTCCTGAAATTTTTCTTAGTCCCCAGTTCCTAGGACATATTTACTCATAAGACAGGTGACCATTTAGCTTATCTGGATTCTGAAAATTCATCTCCATCTGCATGACAACATTTCTTGCAGGGTTGTTGGAGAGAAACTAAGGTAACATTTAATGTGTGTGCCGGCCACATCTCTTTAAGAAGACTACTAGCTCTCATCAAAAACCATTTCCTTCTCTTCCTGGACACAAAGCTTCATTTCATTTTCAGCCTCGCTTGTAGTTTGGTGTCGCCGTGAGCCTGAGTTCTAGATTTTAGACTGCTGGCAGGAGCCTGGATGTTACTTCCAGTCTTTCGCACCCAGAAAAACTGCCCACCTCCTCCATGTTCTTGTTCCCCTGACTGCCTACTCTCCATACATAGGGCAATGTTAGAAGTCAGGCCCTGAAGGTGGGAAAAAGGCCATGATCCCAGGTGCTAAGGTCGAGTACAGGAGGACCTTCCTTTCCAATATAAATCCTTGTCCAGAACTGGTACATGAGGAGCAATATTATGCTAAACAATTGAAACATTTGATTCCATTTGTTTGGCTGGACTTTTTAGTACAAGTTGTTTCTGTCAAGCAAAAAATAATATGATACAAAATTGGATTTGCAGAAGGAAATTTAAAGGATCTGGAGAAAAAGACAAATATGAATATATACATGCATTTCTCTTGAAAAAAAGTTCTAAAAGAGAATATTCTAAAGCAAAAATAGTAACAATGTACTGTGGCTTTAGGACATTGCAAAGTAAAAAAATGCATGCCAAAAATAAAACAACTCAGTAGATTGAATTGATATTGTTGCAAGGCTATGAGCTCATAACACTTTACATGAAGTGGTATATCATTGTTCAAAGGTAGGCTGAGATGAATTACAGATATATATTGAAATCCTAAGGTAACCATTAAAAACTTAAAAAGAGATATAGAACATGCCAATGGTAGAGATAAAATAAAATCACAGATATATCTAGTTAATCCAAGAACAGGCAGAAAAGACAAAAAAGAACAAAGAATACATAGAACAAGTGAACAATGACTAACAAGATGATATATTTAAGCCCCAAGATATAACTGTTTATATTAAATATAAATACTCCAAACATAACAGTTTAAAGGCTGATATATTCGGGGCACCTGGGGGTCCTGCGATAGAGCCCCAGGTCAGGCTCCCTGCTTAGCAGGGAGTCTGCTTCTCCCTCTCCCTCTGATCCTCCTCCCCGCTTGTTGTCTCTCCTTCTGCCTCAAATAAAGTCTTTTTAAAGGGGGGTATGGGCGCCTGGGTGGCTCAGTGGGTTAAAGCCACTGCTTTCGGCTCAGGTCATGATCTCAGCGTCCTGGGATCGAGGCCCGCATCGGGCTCTCTGCTCAGCAGGGAGCCTGCTTCCTCCTCTCCTTGTCTCTCTGCCTGCCTCTCTGCCTACTTGTGATCTCTCTCTCTCTCTGTGTCAAATAAATAAATAAAATCTTTAAAAAAAAAATAAATAAATAAATAAATAATAAAGGGGGGGGGCAGCTATTGTCAGTCTGCAGAACAAAAAGAAAGGCCAAACCATATAATACCTATTTTTTTTAAAAAACCACACACATATACACAACAACAAACAATAAACATAAATATACTCATAGATCACCAATAATAAAGGGGGGGGGCAGCTATTGTCAGTCTGCAGAACAAAAAGAAAGGCCAAACCATATAATACCTATTTTTTTTAAAAAACCACACACATATACACAACAACAAACAATAAACATAAATATACTCATAGATCACCAGCAAAGCATGGAAGAGGATGTGCACTGCAAATGCTCATTAAAGCAAGCTGTTGCAGCACCATTAATATTATACATATAAGACTTGAGGGGGGCCTGGGTGGTGCAGTCGGTTGGGTGTCTGCCTTCTGCTCAGGTCATGATCCCAGGGTCCTGGGATCAAGCCCCACGTCAGGCCCCCTGCTCGGTGGGGAGCCTATTTCTCCCTTTTCCTCTGCCTGCAGCTCCCCCTGCTTGTGTTCTCTCTCTCACACTATCTCTCTCTCTTTCAGTATTTCAAATAAATAAAATCTTTTTAAAAAGGCTTAAAAAAGGCTTGAGAACAAGGAATGTTACTGAGAATAAAGATGGGCACTACAAAATGATAGAGCAGTTATTTTCCAAGAAGGCATAACAAACTTAATTTTATATCCATCTACCAACACAGCTTCAAAATACATGAAGCAAAACCAATAGCCTTAAAAAAATAGACAAAATCACAATTATCATTAAAGATTTCAGTACTCTTCTCTTGATAATCAGGAAAACAAAACAGAGACATTCAATAAGGATATAAAAGAACTAACACATTGTCAACCAATTTGATCTATTTGAGATTCATAGAACATCCAGAAACAAACAGATTTTTTTCCTAGCACAGTGGAATCATTCACCCAGATAAACTATATTCTGGGGTGATGGCGAGGGTGGGATTGTGAGGGATAAATTGTATATTCTTTGGCCACATGGATTTAAACAAGAAACTGACAGAGAGGTACCTGGGAATAAAACCCTCAAATATTTTGGAAATTGAATAACACACTTATAAATAATTTAAAAACAGTTTAAACTAAATGGAAATGAAAATATGACATGGTTTGGAATGTGGATACAGCTATGCAGGGCTTCAAGAGACATTTATAGCATTAAATGTTTCTCTTAGAAAAGAACAAAGCCCTCACATCTGTGATCTAAGCTTCCATGTTAAGAAAGTGAAAAAAAAGCAATTGAAACCACATCAAGCAAAAGAAAGGAAAAAGTAAAGAGAATAAATCAATGGGATTGTAAAGAGAAGAAAATAGAAAATCAATGGAAAACAATGGTTCTTTGAGAAGATCAATAAAAATGATAAACCGCTACAGCCTGAATAAGGAGAAGAAGACACAAGTTGCCAATATCAGGAATGAAAGGGAGGCCAGCTCTATAGAATCTTCAGACATTGAAGGGATAATAAAAATATGAACAAGTTATACCATATCTTCACAAATCTAGGTGAAATAGACAAATCCCTTGGGCCCCTGGGTGGCTCAGTTGGTTAAGCACCTGCCTTCTGCTCAGGTCATGATCCCAGGGTCCTGGGATGGAGCCCCTTGTCTTCAGGCTCCCTGCTCCGCCAGGAGTCTGCTTTTCCCACTCCCTCTGCCCCTCCCCCTGCTTGTGTGCGCTCTCTCCCATTAATAAATAAAATCTTAAAAAAATAAATAGACAACTTATTTAAAAGACATAAATTATAAAAGGTCAAGGAAAAAGAAACAGATTACTGAATAGCTCAATTATAAAATAATTGAATGTATAGTTAAAGGTGTCTGTACAAAATAAGGAAATAATCAAAATCAATATATGTTTGCACAATTTTGAAAAAAAAAAATATCAGGTTAAACCCAAAGGGAATGGGCAAACAAAAATGATCAACGTAAGAATACAATTCAATGAAACAGAAAACAAACTTCCTCAGATAAAAATCAACAAAGCCCATTTGGTTCTGTGAAAAAACCAACAGAATCACAAACCTCCTAGCAAGAATGACTTAAGAGACAGGGTGATTACAAGGCAATGACAAGAATGATCAAACAAGACAGGATTCTAAACCCTATAGACATTAGGACTATATAATGAATGATTAATATATGCATTTGAAAATGGAGATAAAATGGAAAAATGCATATAAAAGTACATCTCAAAAACTGAAACAAAGTGGAGAACTGCGGCAAGATGGCGGAGCAGTAGGAGACCGATTATCATCAGGTCCCAGGAATTCACCCAGAGAGCTATCAAACATTCTGAACACCTACAAACTCTACAGGAGATCGAAGAGAAGAAGAGCAGCGATTCTAGGAACAGAAAATCGACCACGTCCCGGAAGGTCGGCCGTGCGGAGAAGTGACTCTGCGGCGACGGGAAGATAGACCCAGGGGGAGGGGGGCTGCCGGCAGGTGAGCGAGCAGCACAGACTCGGAACTGTTAGAAGTCGGCTCCACGGAGGGACGTCGCCCCAGAGGCCAAGCGGGGGGTGAAGCCCTCGCGGGGACAGTGTGGTCTCAGGACCCGTGGGGACACAGAGAGACCAGGGGTGTCTGAGCGCGAC
>LNAC01001431.1:0-81292 GCA_002007465.1 Ailurus styani
ACCTGTACCCCTTGGGCAAATAATAAAAATAAAATTTAAATAAATAAATAAATAAATAAAAAATAAAAGTTAAAGAATCTGAGAACTAGAGATTTAGAGCTTTGCCACTCCGGTTGGTTCATAACCAAAATAACCCGCGCCACTAGGGAATCCTGTTAGAAATGCAGAACCCCCTTGGGACACCTGGGTGCCTCAGTCGGCTAAGCACCTGCCTTGGGCTCAGGTCATGATCCCAAGGTCCTGGGATCAAGTCCCACATCAGGCTCCCTGCTCAGCAGAGAGCCTGCTTTTCCTTCTGCCTGCCCCCCGCCCCCGCCATTTGTGCTCTCTCTCTCTCTGACAAATAAATAAATCTTTAAAAAGAAAAGAAAAGAAAAAGAAATGCAGAGCCCTCTCCCAGATTCACTGAATCAGAACTTGCATACTAATGCCCGAATGACCCACAGAGGCACAGCAAGGGCTGAGAAGTACTTTAGTAGAGAGCTCCACAGGCCTTCACACTAGATAGGTCCCGAATGGGGGAGAGCTGGCTCAGCTTCTTCTCCCTCCTTATCCCTCGGGTGCTACTTAGGTGCATGGCCCGTACCTCCTGCTGCTGGATGGGGGTGCCTATGTCTAGCGGGCAGCCCTACTGAGTGGGATGCTGGCACAGTAGCTTAAAGCCAGATACCTTCTTCCTCAATGTCTCCTTGGCCTGTAGGAAATACAGACATCCTTGCCTTGCCAGACTGGCGAGCAGGCACATCTGCCACAGCCCTCTTCACTGTCATTCTAGGTGCACTATTCAGCGTGCACCTTGCCCTACCTCTTTCTATACTGCCAGGCTAGAAGCAGGCACCAGCTTCCCCGTTCACAGAAGCCTCCAAAGTCCCACCCGTCCCTCACCACGCTCTGATGTGTGCACTAGGATGGGTCTGCAGTTTCTGCCCTTTAGTGAGTATCCAGCTGGAGAAGATGGGGGGGCGATCCATGCCTCCTCCTCCTTTTCGTCTTCTTTTTTGGTAACAGCTTTACTGAGATACCATACAGTTCTCTCATTTAAAGTGTACAATTTAGTGGCTTTTAATATGTTCACAGACTTGGGCAACCATCACCACACTCAATTTTAGAACATTTTCATCACCCTAAAAAGAAACCCTATATTGCTTAGCCATCATCCCTCCAGTCCTCCCACCATTCCCTCCCCCCAGACTCTGGCAAGCACGAATCTGTTTTCTGTCTTTATGGAGTTGCCTTTTCTGGCCATTTCATAGAAATGTAATCACACAATATGTGATCCTTTGTGTCTGGCTTCTTTCGCTTAGCATGACGTTTTCAAGGTTTATCCATGTCATAGCTTGTGTCCGCAATTCATTCCTTCTTATGGTCAAACAATATTCTCTTGCATAGACGTACCACATTGTATTTACCCATTCATCCGCTGATGGACTTTCGGTTTCTTTCTCCTTTTTGGCTGCTATGAATAATGCTGCTGTGAGTTTTCACGTAAAAGATTGGCATGAGCACATGTTTTCATTTCTCTTGGGTATGCACCCAAGAGTGGAATGGCTGAGTCATGGGGTAATTGTGTGTTTAACCTTTGAGGAGCCGCTAGGCGGTCTTCCAAAGTGGCTGCACCATTTTACACTCTCACCAGTGGTATATGAGGGTTCCAGTTCCTTCACTTCCTTGTCAACACTTGTCATTGTCTGTCTTTGATGATGACCATCCCACGTGACAGGGTATCTCATCACGGTTCTCATCTATGCTTCTTGCAGGCACTCCTTTACCTTGCCTGGCCAAAGGGATAGAGAACCCACTTACCACTCTGTGATCTCTCACAGGCTGATTACCCCATAACTTTTGTGGCTCATTCCCAGGACTCAACTTAGAGAGGCTGGAGGGATTTGTGGCACGGGACTGGGGCCCATTTGGTGGGCTGACTGGTCTCAGTAGTTCACGGCTCTCTTCAGAATGTGGAGCTACTTCCTACTTCTCTGTCCTCAGCTTTAGGCCCAATGTTCTATCCAACGTTCTCTAGTTTATAAAAGAACAAATACAAACCTGTAAAATTATTATCAGAACTATTTCAACCCCAGATGAATCCAGGTTTGGCCAAGAAAAGCTAACTCTTTTGGGGGTCAGTCTTTCAATTTATCCCTGGGTCACCAAGAATGCAAATGGGATCAGCCTGGCTGCCTGGGTCTCACAGGGTCAAGTTGGTGGGCGATAGAGAGAACGCAGAAAGGTCAGAACACATTTGGTTAAGAGGGATTGAAAGCAAAGATAAGTGAGGAGATCATCAGAGAGCCACAAGCTGCCCTAAATGGATTTATGTCTTCTGACACAGAAAAATGACGATCCGAGAGGATTTAGACAAATGCAGATGAAATTGCTGAGCAACTGCTGGTAATTCTGAGGAATTGTGGGAAGAGGAGAGCTCAAAGACTGGAAAAGGGAAAATGTCCGAATTTCCCCAAAATTCTAACCTCAAACTGGAAATTGAATTCACTCAAACATTCTAGAATGAATTATTAAATCGAGTGGTTTCTGGGTACTTAGATAGGGAAGAAGGGTTGGCCAGCAAGCAGCGCGGAGCCACCGAGTGCCCCCCGGTGAGTGCCCTGGCCACTTTGGGCCATACTCTGGGAGACTTTACAACTGGGTTTTCATCCTCTTTGTCACAGCGCTTCACAAAACTCCCATTTCCTGATAAGATGAGGAATCACGGACGGGATGAAAACCAGTTGGAGATGGTGTGCATATGGAACTGGTTGACCGGCTTTCCTCAGAGAGTGCTAATTAATGTTAAATGAAAAGCAGATCGCTGGTAATAATACCGGCAATTCTAACAATGACAACGGAAACAGTAGCTGTTACTTCCTGAGTTCTTACTACGCACCAGGCATTGTTAGCAATGCTTTCCTTATATTAACTGATTAACCTCACAGTTACTCCACGAGATAGTAGCTGTTACTTAGGGCTGGGTTTACAGGTGTGGAAAGTGACGTCTTGAGCAGTTCAATTACTTGTCTAAGGCCATACACCAAGTGATGGAACTGCACTTGAACCCAGAGCCCGTCCTCTCAGCAAGCATGCTCAGTTCTGCTGAGGATGAGGGTATACATTAGAAGATAGATTCAGGATTCTGCTATAAAAATCCTGGCTCCAGGAAGTAGTATTTTATTTTTTTTCCATACTAGGTCGCTGTTTTGGGGTATGTGATTCAAAAGGGACCGGGGCGTGAGTTGGCAGGTACATGACGTAGCCACCTCAGGCCCAACCCCTGGTACCTAATGCTCAGGCCCTTCAGTTCATCCCTATTTGCCCAGTTGAGTGCTTCTTCCCCCTGGGAAGATAAGCCCAGGGGATGGGGACAAACCTGATGTATGAAGCCAGAACAAGCAGGTTTGTGTGTGAATTGAGTCAGTGCCCTCCCTTTCCCAGGAACTGTCATTTCTTCAAACTTATCTCTGATTGTAGAGTGAAATGATATGACCCATATTTAAGATATCTATCTGCAAATGGCTGTATTTTGGGGGTCTTTCTCTGAGCCCACTGAATTCCCTCCAGAAAGACCCCATCACTGATGCCCAGGTGGGAACTATTTTTCTTCATCCTTTTATATCAGTGCTTCTCAGACTTTATTTTTTTTTAAAGATTTATCTATATTGAGAGAGAGAGAGAGAAAGAGAGAGAACATGCACGATCAGGAGGAGGTAGAAGGGGTGGGAAGGGGCAGAGGGAGAGAATCTTTCAAGCAGGCTCCCTGCTGAGTGAGCAGCCCGATACAGGGCTTGATCCTACAACGAATGAGATCATGACCTGAGCCAAAGACCAAGAGTCAGGTGCTTAACGGACTGAGTCACTCAGGCGCCCCAGTGCTTCTCAGACTTTAATGTGTATGGGAATTTCCTGGGGATCTTCTTAAAATTCGGATTCTGATTTGGTAGGTCGGGGAGGGGCCTGACTCTGCATTTCTAATGAACACCATGTCCAGTATCAGCATCAACCTCTGGTCAGTGGACCCACTTCAAGTAGCAAGAGTCCACCTTACTCTTCAGAGCTCTGAGCCTATTAGCTTGAGAATGCTTAGTAATTTGTAAACTGATCTGGACATGTCTCTAATTTAAGAACATTACTCATCAGTTACCAGGTTATGGAAAGCACTGTAAAATAGAAGATGGATTTTTTGGGGGGGAGGAGGTGGGGGAAAAGAATATTTGCAATATTTAACAAGATTTAACAAGAGCAAGATTTAACTGACCTTCTGATTTTAGTCATTTGAGGGTTCAAAGATGACTGGGCTCACTTGAAGAATTAAAACATTATTATTATATAGATGGCCAACACGAGGCTTAATTCTCATGACAAAGATGGAAAGGCAAGCATGGCGGAAATTTACTACTCCCATGATGAGTCAGCGGTGAGGGAAACCCAAAGGGATGATGTCATCAACTCTTCTCAATTTATATTTACTATAGAATCTATAGTTTTTTTCCTCCCCAATACTATCTTATATCTTAAAAAAAATGAACCTTTCATAAGACTTTCCTTCCCTCTTTGTCACTCTGGAGGCTATGAAAAATATTCTTGCTTTTTAGCTAAAACTCTTTACAATATGAGATCTAAATTTGGTTTTTCAGATTATTTCTTTAGAAAAGTTATAAATATACTCATTTTCTACATTTTTCACAACATTCTTATCCCTTCTAAAATTAGTCAGTCTACNCCCCCCCCCCCACTTAGAGTAAGAAAAACGAAATGAGCCATGTCAACATTCTAAAGCCTGGGGAAACATGCCAGAAATGAAGGTCTGCAGAGACTGATGGAAGAGAAAAATGCACAGAGCCAACACCCAGTGCAAGTCCATTCTCCATTTCTAGATTTTTAAAAAAGGAAACCCATTTTAGGGTGAGGGTAGGAGGGGGAATTAAGAATATATAGCCAAAAATTATGTTTGAAGCTCTCTCTTGCTGATTTTTTTGGAATGATTTTTGATTTTTATGTTTGGACACTCTGTGTAGTATGCCAAGAGGATTATTGATATATGTCTAGGTTTTCATTGACCTCACTGACTCATGTTTCCTATCAGTGGTTCTAATGAGTTCACATTTGAACGTTAATTATAATTTTTGGAAGGCAGGAACATCCATGAGCAGCAAAATGCTAGACCTGGATGCAATAGTCCATCCCTGACAAGCTCTGTTATTTAATATCCCTTTGCCTTATGAGATCAAATTTCTGCTCTGGTGTAGAGATTTCTGTAAAAGGTCAGTTCTGATATTGGAAGGGAACATTTAATCAAAAATAGTATGTATAAAGATAATGCAGAGATTACATCAAATAATAACCTTTATTCTCTCTGACATAAACCAACCATTACCACGAATATTGAAACTCAAAGCTGCTGTGTGTTGAGTCATATTTACAGAGTTAATATTCGCTATAAAGTAGCTATTACACAGAATATTACAATGCAAAACCATTATGTTATATTTATAGAATTAGTATCATCCATGGAAAAAATAACTTTTTATATTATTAAAGTTACCAGATGCTCTTGTTTCATTCAAGGCAATGCATCATTTAGTTATTATTCATACTGTTGGTAAAACTGTTACTGAATTTTTAAATATATCTCATTTAGGTTCGGCTGCATTATGTTTTAATCTTAGAAGAAAAAAAGAAACACAAATACAGCAAACATTTTGTTTCAAATGATAAAATCCTCAAGTATTGTTAATACAAAACCATGCCAAAATTAGTTGTATATGTCTGCTTTTCAACAACTTAATAGGAATACGGAATTAAAAATCTAGAATGTACAGCAAAATTCAAGGAATAAGAATGATTTTAGTCAGAACTAATAGGCACCAGTGTTGTGTGTTGCCTTGGGAATTTTGATATGTTGCAGGATGCCAGCTGGGTAATTCACACTCCAGTATGTTGTTGTCATGCACAAGGGAGTCTATGGCAGTCCATCCTCTTCCCCACCCCATGCTTCCTCCCTGCAGTTAACTGCCCCAAGACCCTTCCCTGCCTCAGCTTTTCCAATCAGCCCTTTTTCTTTGTATATGCCCCTCTGGCCTTTCCCCATCCAGGTGGAAAAGCCCGCTTGAATCTCACATTAGCCTTAGTGGTTACCGGCATGTGCTTTGATGGTGGATGCTTTGGGTTCAAATCCCAGCTCTGCCACTTTCCAGATGTGTTCTCTATATTTGGCCTAACAGTACCTCACTGTCAGGGTGGCTGTATGCATCAAATGAGATAAGGTATGGAGAGTGCTTGTGGGTGTGCAGTAGGCCACATTTTAATGCCACTTTCTGTTGCTCTTCTCATTTCTTCTCACTTGCCGTAGTCATGTATATACTCCTCATCTGGTACTGGCTGCATCTTCTGCCCCCTCTTGGTTTCGCAGCAGTTTTCCATTAGTGGGTGCAGTGTAATCAGAACCTTGAAATGGCCTCTACATGACCTCTACAGAATCCTGCAATTAGGCCTGTAGTGGGACATGTGGGTGGTTTAAGGGGTTGCAAGTTCTGGAAGTTTCACAGTGAGTTCTACCAGAGAAGGGGCTGTCTATTCTTCATCCCCAACACAATCCGTGTGCCTGGCTGCAGCAAGCAGGTGCTGAATAAATGTTGATGGAATAAATCCCTCCTGTCATCAGGGGTTCCAGACTGGGCTGCAGGAGGGAACAGAGAAGTGCATTCTGTTTTCTAAATGAGGACTTCTAGGGTAATTTACCTCAGGACTCAAACTATTTCACTAGCTAATCATCTCCACAGTTTACATTGTACTTTCACATTCGTTACTTGATTTAAGATAAGATTTTACTCCAATCTACTCTTCACAGAGCCTTCAGAGTAATTTTTCTTAAGATGAACCTAAACTTGGTATTATCCTGCTTGAAATCTTTTAGGGTTGAGTGGCTGACTACAGAAAGAATTTCAGCTTCTTCACAGGGCAGGCTGAGTCCTTTTTTTTTTTTTAAGATTTGTTTATTTGAGAGAGAGAGAGAGAGAGAGAGAGAGAGAGAATGGGGGAGGCAGAGGGAGAGAATCCTCAAGCAGACTCTTCATCTAGTACAGAGCCCACTGGCTCACTCCTTCTACACATAATTTCTGCTCCTCCTTTTGTGATCCCCTACCCTCTCTTCTCCTTAGACATAGGGAACTCTCTAGACATATAGACCCCCTTGCTAGTCCTACTTGCACATAGGCATCTCTGCCTTCTGTTTGTCCTGTTCCCTCCGCCTGTTCGTCCCCTATCTACCTAGACCACAGCATCCATCTGTCAGTCAAACTCAGAATAATTTATAGGGCTATGGTATTGGTGATGGAGGTGTGAGGCATGACTGGCCAAGGTTATAGGGATAGGAGATGTGTTTAGAGCATCTGTATCCAGGATATGGGGAAACCATGGAAATGGTTAGACTTATGATCAATTAGGAACTTACTTGGTCAAGGTGGAAGCAGTTTGTTTGAGGCCTGGGGAATTTTTTTTCTTTTTTGAAAAAGATTTATTTACTTGAGAGAGAGAGAGAGAGAGAGAGAGAGAGAGAGAGAGAGAGAGAGAGAGAGACTGTGCATGCGAGAAGAGGGGAGGGGCAGAGAGAGTCTTAAGCAAACTCCACTGAGCACAGAGCCTGATACAGGGCTCCATCTCACAACCCTGAGATCATGACCCTGGGATCATGACCTGAGCCAAAATCAAGAGCCTGATGCGTAACTGACTGTGCCACTCAGGTGCCCCCAAGGGAATGTTTTTTAATGGAACTGCGTCTTCATACCCAAGGCTGACAGTTCCAACAAGGAAGTCAAGTTGGGATGAGGGGATGACACATACATGTTGTCTTAGCTTGGGGTCCCTCAGAAGCAGACCTTAAGTGAAGGATTGGAGCTCAAGTAGTTTGTGTGGGAGGCAATCCTAGGAAGCACTGGTAGGGAAGTACTAAGAGAGGCAGCAAAGGAAAAGAAGCCTATACAGGAGATGTTACTGAATAGCATACTTCTGTGGGCAACTGGGGTTCAATCCACCTGGGAGATAATGGGAGATAATGTAGAACATGCTTCACATTCTACCAAAGAGGTAAGGGAGCTGGGGAGTTTCTCTATCAACTCCCATCCACCATTGGTTGAGGGTTGTTTTGGGTGTGCTGGGGGAGGGGGAGCACTATGTACATAGAGGCTGAGAGGACTCCAGCAGTCCCTGTAGCTGGGAATCTCTGGATCAGCACATAGAGGAATGTAAATTCCAAGGAGATATAGGCAAGCCTCCGATTGCATGCACTATACACTGGTACAGGGTGGTCAGAGATGAGACAGGTAGAACCAAGGGGACACCAATGTCAAAGACAGCAGGCCCACGAAAGTTCAGACAAACAATAAGGAGCCACTAGGGTGGTTCCTTATGGAAGATCATGGCCAAGCAAACAGGGGAGTAATTGTCAGAGCACTGAGTCAAGTAGGTAATGGGAGTTCTGGGTCCGACTCCCTTCTCTATTGCATTCTATCTGTGAGTCCCTGGCCACATTATTGGACCCTTCTGTACCTCGGGTTCCTCACAAGTAAAATCTACCTTACCTGCTTACAGACTGTAGAGAGGAACAAGTGAAATAATTTATAAGGAGCTCTTAGAAACCTGTGCGGCATCATAGAATCATCAAAGGGAACAAGATGGTGAGGAACAAATTGGGAAGAAGTTTAATTCTAAAACAATTTTTCTGTCGCCAGCAAGGAGGCTTTGTGTGACTTCCATGAAGGCAAAAGCCAATGTCAAGTAATCAACCAAGCTTGAACACTGAGTTATAAATATCTGGCTGTGGTAGAAGGTGTATAGAAAGGACACAGCAGTTGTTTCTGGCAGCAAGGAACAGACTGTTAATACCGCCACTGAGACCAACAAAGGCCACTGTGAACAACACTGTTAGACAGGTGATACCGGTCACCTGGAGGGAGGGTGCTGGGGTGAAGTGGGAGATGAGGATTTCAGATTTTTTTTTTAAATGATGACTTGCATCGTGAAAGAAGTGAATACAATCCAAACACTCTTTTCATTTACATTCCACAAATCGATCATCCCAATTACAATTCTTCAATGTGGCATCAACTAGATACGAAGTTTTCCCTGAAGTAGAGGTCTGACTTTTTGTTTCCAGAGGAGATATGAGGGTAGAACTAATCAGTCACACTTGTACATAAACTGCAAGGTTGCTGAGATAATCCTCGCAGTGGCTCTTGCTGAGTATAATTGCTCCTGATGTCAGCATGACTTGTCACCAAGGGAAAGTAAGAGGGTTGTCTTGGCATCTGGAGGACGGCTGCCATTTTCACCAGGATGTCTAATATCATTTTCCTCAAGGGATCTTGATAATGGTGTACTTTTTGGTGAACACTGTTTGATGGAAGGCATTTTGTGAGAGTCTTGCAAAATATAAAGGCTTGACTTGATGGTTCAGCCCATACACTGGAATTTTCCAAATGTGGGGCAACAGTACTGTTAAAAAAAAAAACCAGTGAATGAACTAATGAGGGAGGATGTTGCCTGTGATAACAGAGAATGTAATAACACCATTTTATTGGAGTCAAGTAAGATAAAAATATAGTGGGTCTATCTGGGAAGCCCCAAATTCTGAGAACAGGAAGGACATATTTAGTATTTTACAAATAATCTCTTTAAGTAGAATTTCTCTGACTTCAGCAGATTTCTCCGTCATGTTATGCAAAATTCTGTTATGCCTCACTTTCTATTTGCCGGTTATTTTTCCATCATTTACTAGTTTCCCCCATTCCTTTCCTGACCGGTAAATTACCATTGACATTTGGATTGTTTTCAGAGATGAGGAGAAGTTATTGGAGTTTGCCAATTGAGGATCAGTAACTCGTGGCAATCAAAAGTTGGAACTGTAAGTATCTGTGCTGGGCTTTTAAGTAAGAGCTTCCCAACAACAGGATTTTACTTGGCGAATACTAGCCTTTTCTATTCTTCAGCACTGCCTATATGTCTCCTGGAGCATAGGGAAGCAAGTCTGTGTTGATTTACACAGATTTCCTAAGTTCCTGTCAGGCAATTCTAGCTTATTTTAAGCACGTTCCTCCTCTAGTTTCCCAGTTGGGTACCTATAGGAATGCCTGGGTTTAGCAAACCCACTTGGAACTTCTCCTCCCTGTCCTTCCCTAAATGCATGGAAGGGTCCACATGGAGTCCTTTTATGTCGTTAGCTTAGGCATTCCCTCACAAGGCCATAGAAATTTCCTTGGAGGTTTCTTTTTATTCACATTAAATAATATATCCTTACTTTGCTTATCTTGGTCACGTGCCCATTATTTGTTTCTGGGGCTTTTCTCTGAAGTTACATCAACTTCTGCATGACTTTCTTATCAATTTATTTGGCCAAGAAGCATAATCAATAGTTGAGGAGGAATAATCCCCATGGACACGACAAGCGTATTAGGTGTCTCTCCCACTGGACTCTCTGAAGGCTGGTGTTGTTGGAGTTTGCAGTTACCAAAGCAAACTCTACCAGGCTTTGTCCCTTCCTCTGACCTCTACCTCTCTCTCCAGTCTCATCTGTTGCTCCAGTTCCCTTTGCTCTCTGTTCTCCAGCTTACTGAACTGTCTTCAGTGTCCTCGATTTGCCATAGCCTGTTTCAGTTCTGTTGCAAACCAGAGAACCCAACTGTATCATTAGGGAAATGCTGGCTGCTGTAACAGATAAACTGCAACATCTCAGTGGCTTAACATAAGAGAAACCTAAGGGAGGCTGGGAAAGCAATGTGGGGCAAGGGAACCTAACACGAAAATTCCCCGAATGTAAGGAAGTTGTTCAAAAGATGCCAGGAAGAACATATGTCCATCACTCTCTTGGTTTGGGTTCCCTTAAAAGCAGACCCTGAGAAAGGGACCTGGGTCCAGGCAGCTTATTTAGGAGATGGTCCTAGGAAGCAGGAAGAACCAGTTACATGGTTATCCCTGCGAGCAGAGGCCCAATGCTTCTGAGGACCCTATGAAGAATGATGCAGAATGTATCTCAGAAATGTCTTCCCAGTGTTGGGGGACGCTGGAATGTTTATCTACTCTCATTTTCCATTGGTTGAGAGTTTTCTTGAAGACAGTGACTGCATTTGCCTCACTCCAGTTGTGCTTCTGGACTGCCCTTGGAGTCCTGGAAAAAGTTTTGGAAAAAGCCCCGAGACAAAAGAGTAGAAGGATGAGGCACTTGGGTGGCTCAGTCAGTTAAGTGTCTGCCTTGGGCTCAGGTCACGATCCTGGGATCCTGGGATCGAGTCCCGCATTGGGCTCCCTGCTAAGTGGGAAGCCTGCTTCTCCCTCTGCCCCTCCCACAACTCATGTACACACACACTCTCTGTCTCTCTCTCAAAAATAAAATAAAATAGGGGTGCCTGGGTGGCTCAGTGGGTTAAAGCCTCTGCCTTCAGCTCAGGTCATGATCTCAGGGTCCTGGGATCGAGCCCCACATCAGGCTCTCTGCTCAGCAGGGAGCCTGCTTCCTTCTCTTTCTGCCTACTTGTAATCTCTCTCTCTGTGTCAAATAAATAAATAGAATCTTAAAAAATAAAATAAAATAAAATCTTACAAAAAAAAAAAAAAAAGCAGAGGGACACGGAAGGTCATGAGGCGACATGCTTATAGCATGCACGGTAAGTGTCCACACAGCTGAAGTGGAAATCAGAGATGGACCACCTCTTCTTGGCCCCTTGGTTTTTGTGTATTGTTGCCTGCTATGTACCAGACTCTGTGACAGGCCCTGGTTACGCAGTAAAGAACAAAACTGTGTAGTCCTACCTCCTGTGAAACTTAGAGCTGCTGAAGGAGGGAAATGTTAAACAAATACTGAGCACATTTAATTACAAATTACGGTATTGCTGCAAGGAAACTGACTGAGGCGACGGGGAGTGAGGGTAAGATGATAAAGGCCAATCATGCGGGGCTTTGCAGAGAGTATTAAAACTTTTGCTTTTTCCCCCTAAGCAGTACTGGCAACCGCTGAAAGAGTTTTAATCAGGGGAACGTCACGCGGTCCTCATTATTCATAGGTTCCATGTTTTCTAATTCCAATAGGGTCCAAAATTTATTTGTAACCCCCAGATCAATACTCTCAGCATTTAACGGGTCCTTCGTGCAGACGTGCAGAGTGGCAAAAAGGGTGGGTTGTCCGCCACGTTCTCAGTCAGGGTCAAATAAGGCAACACTCTGCCGTCTTGTTCCAGCTCTCATACTGCGAAGAAGTGAATTTTGCAGTATATTTAGTGCCATGTTTTTCACATTTTTGTGATTTTTTTTGGTTGGTGATTTTGTTGTTTAAAATAGCTCCCAAGCCAGTGTCTGTAAGTGCAAAAAGGCTGTGATATGCTTTATGATGAAAATATGTGGGTCTAATAGGCTTCATTCAGGCATGAGTTATAGTGCTGTTGGCGATGAGATTAATGCTAATGAATGACCAATATATATTAAACAAGATGTCTGTCAACATAAACACACATAAAACAAGATTATGTATTGCTTGATTGATGGAAATGGGACCAGAGGCTCACAGGAACCTAAGTCTGTATTTCCCCTAGGAGCAATGCTTCAGTATTTGCCAACCCAGGCTTCACAGCAACTTTTAGAACATAACCACTGTGCGAGGTGCCTGGGTGGCACAGTCAGTTAAGCGCCCAACTCTTGATTTTGGCTCAGGTCACGATCCCAGGATTGGGGGATAAAGCCCTAAGTCGGGCTCTGCACTGGGTGTGGAGCCTGGTTAAGATTCTCTCTCTTCCTTTCCCTCTGTCCCTCTCCCCCCCACCTTTCTCCCTCTCTTAAAAAATATTCTCTCTCTTCCTCTCTCCTGTCTCTCATTCTCTCTCTAGAAAAAAAGAACATATTCCCTGGGAAGAACAAGAATTGACTGTATCTGGATATGCTTTAAAGGAGGTTCCTCTGGTTGCTCTGTGGAGAACAGATGGGAAACAAGAGTGTGAAAGTTAGAGGTAAGTTGTAAGTTCATTACAATCATCCAGGTGAAAGATGATGGTCATGTGGGTCAAAATAGTGGCAGGGGAAATGGAGAAGAGTGAATTCTTTCTAGGTCCATCTTGAAGGTAGATGAGGTATGACTTGGTGATGGGCTGGATAGAGAAGGGGACAGGAAGTGGGTGGTGGTAAGGAGAGAGATGTGTTGGTTAGGAATGACTTCCAGGTTTTCAGCTTGAGCCAGAAGCTTTTTGCTAAAAGCAATGCTTGGGAAAGTTTGGAATTACACTAGATTTGTCAGGGAAGATTCATGTGTCCTTTTTAGCCATGCCATGAACTTCTAGGCACTTAGAGGGGGAGGAGAAACTAAATTTTATGGGAGAGAGTATCAGATAAATCGATACTTTCAAGCTAAGTGTTACAAGCTAGTAGGGGAGAGCACAGGCATGTTTGATGGCAGAGAGAACAGGCACCTGATCCAGGGAGTGGTCCGAGATGGCTTCCTGGGGGACGTGGCATCTGAGCTGAGACTTGGAAGACGAATTCTAGTTGTTCATCTGAGTGTGGGAAGGATGTTCCAGAGGTAGCATGTTTATGTGTATTGCTGTAATGGCCTCCCAACTGGTCTTCTAGGATTTTTTCCTCTTAACTCATTCTACACCCCATTAGCTGATAAATGTGTAGCTGTAGTCCTACTACCCCTTTGTGGGGAAACTTCCAAAAACCATTCCTGACAGTCACAGTCCTCTCAGGCCTGGTGTCACAGACCTTTCTAGCCTTCTCTCCTGTGAGCAGCATATGAAGGGAGAGCATGGCCCTCGTAGAATTGGTGGTCTTTGTAAAGCAAACATGAAGGGCAGCAGTGTTGCGGAAATCTGATCAGAAGCCTGGTGTCCAGGAGGGGCACTGGCCATGGGTATCAGGCTAGCACACCTGGATGGAACCACCTCTCAAATCATCTCCCAGACTTCTTCTCTCTGGAAGAATAAACCGAAAACTCTGGATGACTGAAGGGGGAGAAGGTTGAATAAAAAGATGTGGGGCGGCTCATGACACGTCTCCAGGATGGCTGGACTCGAGTTCAGTGAACCCTGGGCACCACAGCTCGGGCCACCACAGCAGCGACACTGGACCATGGCTGCTGTCTCCTCTGCCCTGGAACCCGGGCAGCAGCTGCCACTGTCATCGCTGCTGCTGCCACCGCCACCACCAAGATGGATTCTCCATTGTCCCTGCATCTTTGTTTCGCTATCTTTCAACTGCAAGTCCGGGAAGACTGTGAGCAATTGTTAAAGTAGTCTCAGACTGGCAAGTAATGTGAAATAATAAGCGTATTAAGACATTATCCACCTTGAGGTGTCTTTTCCCCATTGCCAAACTTATTTCTTTCAAAAAAATAAATTACACAGCTTGGTCTACATAACGTCACATGATCTCTAAGGTCCTTTTTGCCTCCGAGAGGCTATGATTTGTTCATGTTCTATAGCTACTTTTTTCAGTGGGGGATTTAGTCTCCAGGGCAAGACTATTACAAAAAAATATGGACATCTTTCTTGGTTCATTTACTTCTCAATTTTATGCTACCAATTTTTGTTTCAAACTAGAATGGAAGGGCAGAATCCACATTTCTTCGGAGCAGCAGACTGTATTAACTTAATGTCTCAGTATTATGAGACAGCCAAAGGGCTGTGTCAAAGATATTTAGATGTTTTTACTCTCATAATTACACTGGTTTTAGCAAGATGGGTGTGATTTCTCAGGCACTCTATTACAGTTGGGAATATGAGACTGCCTTTCAAAATTGTTAAAAGCACCTCAGTGTATCTGGAATATGATAATACTAATCCTAGCTTGACATAAATGCTAGTTTTACAGCTGCATACTCTGTAAAAAGTGTATTTTAGCCTGAAGAAAATGCCAGTGTTCAGATAGTTTTGACTTTACTTTGTCTCTCTTGGTCTGTAATAATCACGTTTAATTTTGACACATTTAGTTAGACATCCTGAAACCCTAAATGCTCTGTTACAGTAAAAGAACTTGGAGCTGAACTGAAATTTCAGTAATTTGCTGAAGAACTGTGTAATCGATGGGGGAAAATTCAGTCCTATGCACCCTGTCACTTCATTATATCAAAATGTAAAAAATCACCATCGCATTTCTAGTAGGCCTTCAGTGGAGAATAAAGTAACAGAATGATAAAATCTCTGATTTGGTAAGGATTGTTCATGTTCATCTTTTGCAGTGTTGCATTGAATTATTATTAGATTTTCTGTGAGAAAGGATGGTTCTTAGGTCAAAAAATTCTGAGGAATTCTACATTCTCTGTCTCTCTTGCGGGGATTCAAAGTGCATGTTAATACCTTAAAGGCACCAAGAAGTTTCATGGTAAAGAAAACTGCTTAACTTTGTAGTGCGCTTCTTAAATTTGATCATGAAATTTGTTTTTGTTTGTTTTTTTACAAGAACATGTTGACATAATGAGATAATCAAAGGTTCCATACAGTTTGAAGTTCCCCAGGTGGCTCAGCCGGTTAAGTGTTTGACTCTTGATTTCAGCTCACGTTGTGATCTCAGGGTTTTGAGATGGAGTCCCAGGTCAGTCTCCATGCCCAGTACGGAGTCTGTTGGGGATTCTCTCTCTCCCTCTGCCCCTCTCCACCCTTGGCTCCTGTTCTCTCTATCTCTATTTTAAAAGTAGTCCCATAAGGTTTGGGAAACACATCTATCATAGCCTCTTACCCCATTTGTAACATTCTTGCCAGACATATGGTCATCCAGGTTTTGTCTGATGATTACCTTGGCAAATTCAAAGAAAGCACTAAATAAATAGACCTTGGTACTGAGGTGAACACAGTGACTCCTTATTACATTGGGACCTTCAAAGAGAGAACTCAGCTGAACTCTTAAGTCACAAAGGAATAATTTGATGAGCTAAAAGATGAAGTTAGCAGTTTATCTATGTAACTTTTCCCCTATTTTTAAAAAGATTTTATTTATTTATTTGAGAGAGAGAGAGAGAGAGAGAGAGAGAGAGAGAGAGAGAGAGAGAGGAGAGAGAGAGGNCACAAAGGAATAATTTGATGAGCTAAAAGATGAAGTTAGCAGTTTATCTATGTAACTTTTCCCCTATTTTTAAAAAGATTTTATTTATTTATTTGAGAGAGAGAGAGAGAGAGAGAGAGAGAGAGAGAGAGAGAGAGAGAGGAGAGAGAGAGGAGAGAGAGAGAACATAGGCAGAGAGGGAGAGGGAGAAGCAGACTCCCCGGTGAGCAGAGAGCCTGATGTCAGACTCGATCCCAGGACTCTGGGATCATGACCCGAGCCGAAGGCAGATGCTTAACCAACTGAGCCACCCAGGCGCCCTATCCATATAATTTTTACTGGACTACCTTACAGCCAAACATTAGTGTTAGGCAAGAGTGCCTTGAGAAATCCTCCAGTATTGAGTACTGCCCTCAAGCTGTCATCTCACATTAGTTCGTTTGAACCTTCCATTCTTCTGGAATTACTACTGCACTGCCCTTAGTTAGAGTTGATGTCCATCAGTTATGTGTTACAAAATTGTGGTTCTAGTGCCAAAATAGAACATTTCAATATCAGTCAAGAGGCGTTTTCACAGATTTGCAGCCACAGAATGATGGTTGCCATCATCTGTCACATTTGGAAATGGAAGGTGTGGTGCTACTGTATGGTTTTTGCATTGCGGCCAACCCTCTCCCCAGTTCTGGGAAATGACTCAGGCCTGGCCCATCAGTGCAATCCTTCCCTCTTAACACAGTGATTGATTCATCAAGGAGCATGTGACTCAAGGCAAATCAATGAAACTCGATTCTGGAATTCTCTGTTGGGAGACAAGTCTCCATAGGTCTTTCAGTTTTCTGCACATCTTGCAAGGGAGGCACTGAATGCCCTTTATGCCTATCTTTTCAAGTTGTTTTTTTTTAAGTTTTTATTTAAATTTTAGTAAGTTAACATATACTGTAGTGTTAGTTTCAGGAGTACAATACAGTGTGTTAGGCACTGCTTGTACTTTCATCATAAAATCTTCCTAGCAACCTTAAGAGGTTGGTTTTTTATCTCCACTTCACAGAATAGGCAACCAAGTACTGGCAGTCAGGCTATTCTTCAATGTGGTAAAGAGAAATACGAATATTATTCTCTTTCCTTTTTGTTTAAGCCTTTTTAATGAAAATGTTAAATAGTATAAACATTAAGTGATTTTCCAGTAATTATTTTTTTATATGCATTAAAGAGTAATTTTCAAAGGACAAATCTTAGGTTCACATGGCACATTTTTCTAATAGTAAACTGCAACCATGATCTGCTCCACTAAAACCGGTGCCTTCCCCTCACTTTAAAATTCTTAGGCTCAGAAGTGCCAAGACCCTGGACAACAAATTTACCATTGTATGCTTTAGTTGCCTGACCGATACAGGGAGGATTAATAAGAGTACCCCCCACCTCACAGTCTCGTGGTGACTGAATGTGTTGCTACATGGGAAGTGCTTAGGGCGTGGGAAGGGGTAAAGGGAGAAGAGGGGGAAGAAGAGGCAGAACTACGGGTTTTAGAGAACCTTGTTCACTGAGAGAATATCCCTCCCACCTCCCAGCTTCCTTTGTTCTTTTTCTTACTCCCACTCAACAGAGAAAAACAAGCAGAAAATAACTTTATCCATCCTTTTGATAATTTCCCTCAGATCACCATCCTGGGTCCCAGGCTCCAGGTTTCTATGTCATTAGTAGTCACAATTTTCTTATGCTTTTCAGTTTTATTAGCTGTTCAGATACCAATTTTTTTTTTAAAGGCGGCTTCACCTCTCCTGCATTCCTGACTTCCAAGACTCAAAAGAAGAGGACAGTTTAAAATGTATTCACACATGACTTCCTCCTCTATAATTCTGACTTTTTAGTAAAAAACAAACAAAAAAAAAGGAAAAAGAAAAAAATCATACAAAGCTTAAACAACATGACAGATACTTCTTTTGACTTTTTTTTTTAAAGAATCGACCCCTAAAATACACAAGTGCATATTTTGCCATTCCTTAATTTATTTCTTAATAGTTTATTTTAATACCAATCTTTTTAGCAGTCACTGATTTGAATGCAAATCTTGCTCAAGTCTGTGTTCCCTTGGCATCAGACCCCTTGGGTTTTTTTGTTTGTTTGTTTTTTGTTTTGTTTTGTTTTGGTTTGTCTCCGCTTTGGATTCTTTTCCAAGAGGCAAGAGGGTAGGGGCAGGCTGATGGAGAAAAGGGCTGGGGGACGTGATGGGAAGGGCATTCCTCTGGCTCATTCTCAATGCTTGCTGCCCCGCTTCCTGGAAAGATGTTCATTTTGCTAATCTACCAGGGAGACAACAGAGCCCTTGTTCGCCTGTTCGCGCCAGTTTCATTCTATGAGGGATTTGAGATGATTGTCTCCTTAACGCTGCCACAGACAAGCTGGGAATGATAGGAGAATCTGGGCTGGAACCAGTCTTGTGATGAGCATATGTCGGAAACAAGAATGAAAACAAAGGTGAGCAATGTTGTCATTAACACTTAATAACAGAGCTTGGCAGTTCTCCAACTTTTTCATCTCAGGACCCCTTCACACTTAAAAATAACTGAGGACCCCAAAGGGCTATTGTTTATGTGGGTTATAGCTATCAATATTTACCATATAAAATATTAAGACATATTTAAAATTAAATAATTCATTTAAAGATAATAGAAATAAACCATTGTATGTTATGATAAATAACATTTTTAAAAATAATAATAACTATTTTCCAAAATAAGGAACACTTCATGAGAAAATAGCATTGTTTTTACAGTTTTGCAAAACTCTTTCAGGTCTGGCTTAAGAGAAGATGCATCGATTATCATATCTGTTTCTGTGATATCATACATCATGTAGCTTCTGGAAAACTCCACTGCACATTTGGATGGAATCAAAGTAGGAAAGATAATGTCTTAGTATTATTATGAAAATAGTTTTGACCTCAAAGACTGCTGAAAGGGTCTTGGGGACCCTCAGGGATCTTTCAGCTGCACTTTGAGAATGGCTGACATAGATGAACTTATTTTTAAAGTAAACCGAGGCAGTTAAAAATCATAAAGGAACAAAAGGATGGTACTAAAGGCAAAACCAGATTCTGTACGATCAAGGAGGAAATGATTTTTTTTCTAGGCGACTTTGAGAAATAAGATTTGAGTAAGTCAAATATAGGGAAAGCTAGACCAGCACTGTCCGATAGAAGTTTCTGCAGTGATGGGAATGTTCATATTTGTGCTGTCCAATACTGTAGTGGCAGCCACAAGTGGCCAATGAGCACTTGAAATGAGGTTAGTGAGATGGAGGAATGGAGTTGTAAATGCTATTGTTCAATGTAAATTTAATCTGAAATAGCACTAACACACATAGCTAGTGGTGACCATACTGGACTGTGCAGTTCTAGACAAAGGAACTGCCTGGAGGAAGCCACTTCATCAAAGGAGCAAGAAATCTTCCTGTTGGAAAGAGACACCATTTCCTTTGGGAAGAAAAAAGACTCCACTCCCAAGTGACCTTAAGGCAAGGGCCGGGGAGATGAAAATGAGGCTCCAGATGGCTTTTCTGGGTGGCGGTAACCACCCTTTTTACAAGGGAGTTTGTGATTCTAGAACACAGAGTAATCTGTAACTATTACAGTGCAACACTGTCACTTCCCGGGGTGCACTCTTTGGCCACAGTCACATGAACAATGTGATTTGAGATGATGTGATTCTCTCAGGGATACTAGGATTGGGACATCTCCAGAGGGTTGTTGTTCCCACCCCGAAGGTCATGGTCCTGGTTGGGATTCGGCATTCTTTTTGCTTCGTCCTAGTCCTGACATTGGCCTTGGTGAGATGATCAAGAGGTAGAACATAGACTAGGCCCGGTGTATTGTCTTGAACACACTAGGGGCTCAAGAAGTGTTAGTGTTATTGTTTCTTGGGGAAGGGAAGCCTGGCGAGCAGGAGGTGGAGCTGCAGTTGGCACACTGGCTGCTGCTGAAGGTCTTGGGCTGTAAAAGGCCCCCAGCTGTGGACCTCATTCTGGATCCCAGAACAGGATGTTCCCAGGACAAGGGGTCTGCAGCAGGCTAAGGCTTATGCCTGGGAGAGGGGCCTCTGTTTCCTCATCTACAAAATGAAAGGCTTGGAGACCAGCAACTCACCCTCACCCAGGTGTGGAAGCTGTTCCTCTGCACCACCCATGAAAACCACTGAACTAGATGATCTCTGTAAGTCCTTCTAGAAAAGAACAGGGTTTGCGTGGGGATCATTGGCAAAGAACTGCAGCAGTTCTGCCACTGTCTGAACGCATGGCGAGACTTCTCTGTTGTGCTTGTGGACAATTAAAGTAAGCTGGAAAATTACCCTGTGGTTTTAATCAGTGTAGACACAGCCAATGAAGGTAATTCACAAAATGACCTGTCCTTTTTTTGTCTAGGTAAAAATTACCCTTAATCCAGGTCTTGATGGAATAAGGACCTGGACTGGAATGTCAGCAAGGGGAATGGAGAGGGAGGACAATGGAGAGGATTCGAGAGGTAAGAGGGTACTGAGAACGGCTACAGAGGAAAAGGAGAGGCAAGAGGCAAAAATGAGGTAGGGCCCTGGTTCTCAAAGCAGCATAGCAACATCTGGGAACTTGTGAGAAATCACTGAGCCCTTCTCTACTTACTCAATCAGAAACTCTAGGGTTGGGACACATGGAGCCTCCTGGCCCAAGAGATTACAACACCCTGCCCCTGACCCAAGGTCCCAGAGTCTGATATTGGGGTACAAAAAGCTGGCCCTTTAATCTTGAGAAGAGACAATTTGGGGTGTGAGTTATGCTCTGAACTTTACCTGAGGCCCCATCTTTGCTTGTCTCTTTCCCTGCCCTCTTCTGCATCCCTCATTCCCTAATGGGCTTTTGCTTTGAGCCCTTTTTCACACAACCACAAGCATCTGCATCCCTGCCTCAGGCTCTGCTTCTAGGCAAAGCAGGTGGCTCTAATGTTGGGAAGCTGAAAAAAGGCTCCCATGATGGCAAAGAGAATACATGACTTATAATCACCCAGTCTGATGTGGAGTTGAAAAACATTGCTTTTTCAAAGAGCAATATATTTACATGTTTCACAAATCAAAAGGTATAAAATGATGTATGGTCAAAAAGTCTCTCTCCTAACCCATTCCCTGTCTGCTCATTCACAGGTCACCACAGTGGTTAATCACTTCCATATTATTCCAGGGACTTAAAAATGTGTACACCGGCAAATACAGGTTTATATTCTTTCCCCGTCCCTTTGCCGCAAAGGATAGATTTCTATATATGGTGTTCTGCATCTTGCCTCTCTCCCCTTTACACTATATTTTGAAGGACTTCCTCTATATGTACATAGAGAGCATCCTCATTCAGTTTCCACACGATTCCATTGTGGGTGCATACCATGGTTTTTGTAACCAGCACCCCTGCTCATAGCCACCTAGGTTATTTTTAATCTTTGGCCTCAATTTTGAAAACTATTGAGCCACATCAAGTTGCCTGTGTAAGTGTGATTCTCCACAATGCAGGTGTCCTAGGGTTCGGGGAGGGATAACACCCTGTTCCTAGGGGGCCATGTTAAAGGTATGAGGGGTGTATTATGGAGGAATTTCCCCTTTACAAAAACTTGATGTATGAAATGCTATGGGAAAAAAAGCACATAACTTAAGAGGTGATGATTTTCTTATAAAAATGCTCCTTTTCATAGGAGGTTTACTCAAGCATTCCTTTAGATGGAGAGTTGCTAAATATTAAAAATAGGACTTAATCCTACAAACTTTAAATTACCTTCATCTTTGGAGAAATATACCTACTGTATTAAATAAAGCAAGCTGCTACTGTATTGTTTTATATTTATCACATACTGTACATGGAATTCACAAAGGCCATTTAAGCATTAATATTCCCGTGCTGAAATTTTGTTATAGTGAATGGATATTGGCTAGGGTTTGGCAATCCCACTGTTGAATAAATATTTTTGTCAAAATGGTACTTATTTTTATGAAATTCAATCTTAAATGATAATTGGGAATCTTGAAAATGTAGCTCACTTCTTATAACCTAGCTTTGGAAAACATTTTGGCTTAGCATTGTAGATATTTTATCTTTAATCTGAAAAATCTTTTTAATTCTCTTTACCAGTTTTCTCCTTCATTTGTTAGAATCCTATAGCTAAGATAATAATTAACATTGTCTCCAAGAAAGAAAGAAGGCATTCTGAATATTTAAAAAACTGATTTCCAATGGTTGAGGAAAGCCTAATTAAATTAGAGCTACTCTTGTGACAAGTAGTTTTCTACATGTTTTCTCTCTGTTTTGAAATATCAGACCTATATGGCATAAATTACCATTTCATGTTCAAAATTTGTTGTTTTCGTTCACTTAAAGTAACACTTTACTGTTAATTTCCACCAATGTTACACCTAAACAGATTGCAAATACAGAGAAGTGTTACCAATACTGTTTCCACAGAGCAGGGAAGTTGCAAAATGTTAATTGAATGGAAGAATTTGGTCTTTATACCCTGGCGGGTCTTATCTCTGTTATCTCAAAAATTGGGATTTAAAAATCCTCGGCCCTGAGAATGTGCTATTATCCCCTGAAAATGCAAAATAAAAATAGTAGCTGTTGCCGCTTGGGTATATGCAGGTAAGCGGGTGAGGAGGAGGGAGAGCAGGGACAGAGAGGGCTCTCATTACACTGGGAAGGAATTTGAACTGAAAGGGCACTTTCTAAATCTCTGGATGAGCCCACAGAAATGACAGACAGTGAAGAATCAAAGACATTTTTGAGCAGGATTTTGTGGCAAAACATGGAAAACAGGGAAAGCATTTCATGTTTTATCCATGTGTTCGGTTGTGCCAATATTGGCTGAATGTTGCATAACAACACAGTAGCTGTGCTTACCGCAGCTGTCGTTTAAGGAATGTGGCAGATTTGCTTGACTTAAAAAATCTTCCAGCAAAAATTCCATTTTTACTTTAGGAATTTTACTAAGGAACTGGGGAGAAGGCTCAGAAGAATGCAGAGTGGAATGTTCGCTGCTACTTACTTGTCCCATCCGTTCCCCCACCCCCCATATTTGGGCTAAGGGAGGGCATAGCTGGGAGGGGCGTGCTAGGGGCTGGACAGGGGTGTGGGGGGGTTTGGGGGGTGGGGATTTCTGTTTCATCCGAGGTTACAGTGGGTGATGCCAATGCACAAATAGAATCTACTCTGTGGGAGTTGGGGAGGGAGGCACTCGCCCCAAAACAAGACGAAGTACAGAAACAAGGCCATCTGCCTAATAAGGGCTTAGGAATCCAGGGGCGGGGAAGTCAGCTTACAGGAATCTGGGGTCCTGAGTGTACTTTTTGTGCCGTTTCCTTGCAGGTTCTCTCCCTTCTCTCCCTTTCTTCACAGCCTCCTTTCACCAGTTGACCTGGTGTGGAACTCTGACAATCTAAGAGCTCACCCATCTGGAATGTTAAGAGGCAGCATCTAGATAAGAGGGTTTGGATTACATGAGAGAAACAGGGCTGCTTTTTCCTATTTTTTTTTTTTACCTTCTATCAACTTGGTTTTTAAAAAGAAATAGTAAAATATACATAATGTAAATCTACCATTTTAACCATTTATAGTTCTGTGGTTTTAAGAACATTTGCCTTGCTATGTAACCATCACCACCATTTCCAGAAATTTTTCATCTTCCCAAACTGCAACTCTTGTCCCCAGCCCCTGCCAGCTACCCTGTTCTTTCTGTCTCTAGGTGCTTCATGTAAGTAGTCATTTTTTGAGAGCATCAAAGTCCCTCGTGGCCCTATTTGCTGTGTATTTGCTGGCTGGGGCCTTTCATTTGAATGTAGACACTACTGGCTACCACTACTGATGGGGACCAACGTGAGGGTGTCTGTCCAGTCAGGGAAACTCTCAGTGAGGACTCATAGTACAAGGACAACATGCACACGTGCCCAAAGGGACAGCTGAGGGGGGGTTGCGGGGGAAGGAGGAAGCTGCCATTTTAGATTGGACTTTGGGAGGAGAGTCTTTGCATTTCAGTTACTTACTGGTAGACAGAGGAAGTTGAATTTTAAAAGCTGTTTAATGAGGGAATGGTGAGGGCTGGACAAACATGATTAGTCACAGAGCTCTGGGCCTAGGTTATTTATTCTCTGGAGAAGCCCAGCGCTTGTGAGTGGAATGGATTGGCAACTGGGAAGCTGAGTAAATTTGACCAAGAGGCCTAAACCGAGGGGAAGACTGGTCTCTTTCTGAGCTCTGTTGACACTGAATAGAAACGTGGGCTTAATTCCAATTTGTTTCCTAGCAAAATAAATACACAAATATCAAGGGAACTTCCTTGTTTTCAGAAAGAGGAAAGAGTCGAAGTTATTATAAGTATGAAAGGCAAATGAAAAGGAGATGAGTGGTTTTGAGGATACGATAAAAATATCTTGGTAGGCAATTCCACGTAAGTGTAAAAGGATACTCTGAAATCTTTCCTGGCTGCAAGGGCAAGCAGCAGTGGATTACATTCCCCAGAAAGGTTGTGGGTGTGATTATATTCAGGGATACGCTGGGCTTGGACAGCAGACCAAATCACAACATAAACATTAGAAATAATGCCTTTGTTTTTGCAAAAATCACAACAAACTCATCTCTCTTAAAATGCCAACATTATGTTAAAATCTAGATCCAAATATGCATGTAAATATTTATGGAGTGGATGAGTGAACAATATATATACTCGAGAACTATAAAGAGGTCCCAGTTTAAAGACACCCTATGCATTTTTAAGATGCAGCCCCAAATCCCCTGGTCCTGCACTGTTTTGCTCTCAGCCCTCACCACTGCATTGGCTTTAATTAGGGGCTTAAGATGTGGACCCGGTTTTTTTTTTTTTTTAAAGATTTATTTATTTATTTATTTATTTCAGAGAGAGAGAGAGAGAGAGAGAGAGAGAGAGAGAGATCATAAGTAGGCAGAGAGGCAGGCAGAGGGGGGGGGGGGAAGCAAGCTCCCTGCTGAGCAGGGAGCCCGATGTGGGACTCGATCCCAGGACCCTGAGATCATGACCTGAGCCGAAGGCAGAGGCTTAACCCACTGAGCCACCCAGGCACCCAGTGGACCCATTCTTGTTAGGAGCTAAACTGTCACAACATGTTTTGTGCTCTCAGAGAATAGTCTGCCCATGTTCCATGTCTATCAGTTATTCCATATAATAAACCAAATGTTTAAAAGTGAACTGAAAATTCAAGGTGGGTCATTTTGATCATCTGGTATTCATTTAACATTTTCATGTCTTGATTCTAAAAAAAATAACACATGCATATTGTAGAAATTATAGGCATACAGGTAAGTATAACAAAAAAATGAACATGACTGGTAATCCACTATTCAGAGATCAAATACTGTTCTATTCTGATGTATTTCCTCTAGTCTAGTTTGCTATATATGTCAAAAATGGAGGTGGGCAGTTTTTCATCTTCCTTTTGTTCATTTAATATTTCATTATAAGCATTTTTGTTGGCCATTGAAGATTTTTCAAACGGGGTTATGATAATGGCTGCATCATTTTAGCCTGTGGCCATACTCTTCCCTGGTGTCAGACATTTAGGTTCTTTCAAGCTTTTGTTATCAGAAATGGCTCTTTGATGAGCTTTTGTTTTTCACTGATCTTTGACCTTTTCCTCAGGTCAGAATCCCAAGGACAGGCAATGAAGACTTTTTAAGCTTCTTAAAACATTGTACTACATTCCCTCCCCTCAGTTACACTGTAGCCAGCAGAGCAGGAGAGTGGCTGTTGGTTTTGTCTTTAACATAGAGTAAGCACAAGAATGTAAAAACAAATTTTTCCACTTTGGCAGGTGTAAAATGATTATCTTAGGGTTGTCTGAATTTGCATTTCTTTGATTGCTAGTTAGCCTGAAACACTTCAATATGGTAATTGGTTATTTGTAGTTCTCCTGAAAAGTGTCTGTTCCCATCCTTTGCCCACTTTTTTCCTATTTGTTTGCCTTATTTATGCTTGATAAAAGGGGTTTTTTTTGGATGCTAAAAATACAGTCCTTTGTCACCAGTAGAACCAATAGAGAACTCCATAGGAAGACAGATGTTCATACTAGCCGTACAAATTAGAAAGGTCCTGGGAGGATTTTATGAAGAAAAGTTTTAAACTTTATTGAAGGATCCGAATACATGGGAAGCTTGCTACATTTACACTTAGGAGGCCTCAGTAGTCTATAGATGCAAATTCTCCCCATAGTAAGTTATAAATTCAGTATAATTAACAACAAAAATCTCCCAGGATTATTCTGGGAACTCAACAACTGGTTCTGAAATTAATATAAAACAATGACAATGCACACAAATCTTAAGTAATTTTGAAGAGAACAAAAGATGGTGGGGGGGGGGAGGGAGAGACCCATTCTACCAGCTATCAAGACATAGTTCAAATTTCCAACATTCTGAAACAAGCGGTATTCTGACACAGGAAGGGACAAACTAATATACGAAACAGAGGAGAGACTCTGTCCCTCCCCCAAAAGAGTCAGTGATGTATAAAATAGCCTGCTTCACAAATCAATTGGGAAAAGACCAACTATATTCAATAAACAGAGTTGCGACAATTGGTTCTCCATATGGAAAAATGTTAAAATTAGATTCCTACATCATATCCCAAACTAAATTTTGCTACATTGAAGTCCTACAAGTTAAAACAACAGCAACAACAAAACAAACGTGCTCTAAAAGAGAAGAAAATGTAAGAAGAGTGTCTTGATGACCTCAGTGCATGCAGTTATTAGCTCTTGCTGGGCCGATGCCATCCCTTCCAATTTCTCTCTCCCTGGTTTCCTTTAAGGCCTCTCTCCACCTGTTCTCTGTACTGGAGAACACAGTGACCCTTCTAAATTGTAGCTAAGATCAGGTCTCTACTGCCTCTCTGCAGTGGTCCAGGAATGGCCCCTCCCCTGCCTAACTCTCTCGCTTCATTTCCTACCTCTTGCACACTGAATTTCCTACCTCTTGCACACTGAATTCTGGCCCCACTGATCTGCTGATTATCATTTTCTTCTTCTTCTTTCTTCTTCTTCTTCTTCTTCTTCTTCTTCTTCTTCTTCTTCTTCTTCTTCTTCTTCTTCTTCTTCTTCCTCTTCCTCTTCTTCTTCTTCTTTTTTAACAAGGAATTGTAAAGAGGAATTGTAAACAAGGAATTGTAGCCTGAGATACAATTTTCTTTTTTTTTTTTTAAGATTATTTATTTATTTATTTGACACAGAGAGAGAGATCACAAGTAGGGAGAGAGGCAGGCAGAGGGAGAGGGGGAAGCAGGCTCTCCGCCGAGCAGAGAGCCCGATGTGGGACTTGATCCCAGGACCCTGAGATCATGACCTGAGCCGAAGGCAGAGGCTTAACCCACTGAGCCACCCAGGCGCCCTTGATCTGCCGATTGTTCCACGAACATTTCAAAATCCTTACCTCCCCAGAGCCTCTTCTCTGGCTTTTCTCTTGTTCTGGAATGCTTTCGCCCCTGATATGTGCATAGCTTATTCCAGCACTCCTTCTGGGTCTCTGCCCTAGGTAGAGTAGCTCCCTTGTCCTTCTATACCCACTTAATCTTGTTTACTTTTCTTCATGGCCCCTTCACTCTCTGACATTAACTTCCACAGTTATGTAAGCTCCACAAGGGCAGGGATCTTGTCTGATTTAGCACTTTAAGTAATAATAGAACAAAGAACAAAGCAGACATTCAATAAACTTTTGTTCAATTAATGTATGAACGAATGCTCGGAGCTCAGCAAGGAGTCTCCTTGAGATACACTCTTTTGCCCTGCCCCTCCCATCCCTCAAAATCAATCAATCAATCAATCAATCTCCAAAATGTAAAGTATCTGTTTGGCACACAATATCACAAAAATGTTAAAAGCCATATGATGAACAACAGTAGGCATTCAAAACAGAATAGAAAGCCCAGAAATAAACCCATGATTATATGGTCAATTAATCTTTGACAAAGGAGGAAAGAATATTTAATGGGAAAAAAGATAGCCTGTTTAACAAATGGTGCTGGGAAAACTGGACAGCTACATGTGAAAGAATGAAACTGGACCATTTTCTTACACCACACACAAAAATAAATTCAAAATGGATTAAGGTCTCCCTAAATGGGAGACCTGAAACCATAAAAATCCTAAAAGAGAGCACAGGCAGTAATTTTTCTGACATGGGCTGTAGCAACATCTTTCTAGATATGTCTCCTGAAGCAAGGGAAACAAAAGCAAAAATAAACTATTGGGACCACATCAAAATAAAAAGCTTCTGCACAGCAAAGGGAATAGTCAACAATACTAAAAGACAAACTACTGAATGGGAGAGGATATTTGCAAATGACATATTTGATAAAGGGTTAGTATCTAAAATATATAAAGAACTTATACAGCTCAACACCAAAACCCCCCAAATAATCCAATTAAAAATGGGCAGAAGACATGAACAGACATTTCTCCAAAGAAGACATCTAGATGGCCAACAGACACATGAAAAGATGCTCAACATCACTCATCATCAGGGAAATGCAAATCAAAACCACAATGAGGTATCACCTCACACCTGTCAGAATGGGTAAAATCAAAAACACAAGAAACGACAAGTGTTGGTGAGGATTTGGAGAAAAAAGAACTGCCATGCACTGTTGATGGGAATTCAAACTGGTGCAGCCACTATGGAAAACACTATGGAGTTTCCTCGAGAAATTAAAAAAAGAACTACCATATAATCCAGTAATTATACTACTGGGTATTTACCCAAAGAATATGAAAACACTAATTTGAAGGGAGATATATCTATATCTATATATCTATATATCTATATCTACATATATATCTCTCTCTATATATCTATATATCTCAACCCTCAACCCTGGCAGCTGGAGTGTGACCCAGGCCATGTGAATGGACTATGAATCTTGAGAGAGTGACATCAAGAGTGAGGGAGAGTTGAATAATTCCTCAGGGTTGAAACTGCCATAGGGGGAGTCCAGAGCTGGGGTGTCTGATGTGTCGAAGTGGTAGGACCAGCGGCAGGGCGGCACTGAGTAAGACTGTTCTTGTGCCATAACTTGGCGGTGTTCCCTATTGTCTGGTTGCCCTTGTTCTTGCCTATCTTATGAGACTGTCTCCAGACGTTCCTTCTATACTTTAATGACCCAATGACCAAGATATCCTTTTTCTGCTTACTTGCATTTAAGTACTCAAATTGATAAAAACGTTCTGCACATGAATTTTTAACAAATGACTGGAAGCAAACACAAACTATCAAGAGTCGTTATTCCTGGGTGATGTGGCTATAGGACTTTGTTATAGTTTTATTTGTATTTTTGTAACTTGTAAGTTTCTCAAAAATATAAAAAATTTAAATTTAAAAATCATGTGAAAATTGAAAATTCATAAAAGGCAGAAACTGGCTAGTCACCCATATATTTTCCTATATTTTAAAAAGATGCATTTAACTCTCAAATGTATCTGAAAATTAATGGTAGATACAGGAAGTGAAGCCTATATCTGGAATTTTTTTTTCCAAATTGTGAATTTTCCTAGTTCCTACTTTCCTAGGCCCATTGGCCAAGTAATATTAACTTGAATTAGCTTTTTAAAATCTTAATATATTTTAGGGGTATTTTTCTGGTGTTCTAGAAAACTTTTAGTAATAAATTTGGACAAGCTGTATTAGTACCAGCCAGAGCTAATCACCATTTTCTTTCTTTTTTTTTTTTTAAAGATTTTATTTATTTATTTGACAGAGAGAGAGATCACAAGTAGGCAGAGAGGCAGGCAGAGAGAGAGGAGGAAGCAGGCTCTCCGCCGAGCAGAGAGCCCAATGTGGGCCTCGATCCCAGGACCCTGAGATCATGACCTGAGCTGAAGGCAGAGGCTTTAACCCACTGAGCCACCCAGGCGCCCAGCTAATCACCATTTTCAACTCTGAATTCCAACTATTCATTTTTTCCCCCATACTTTCCTTTGTAGCTTGGGTTGTCCGGGAAGCAGGCTCTGAGAAAAGAGGTTAGTGGGCAGGATGTTTATTAACTGTGTCCTTGGAGTGAACACCTGTGGAAGGGGAGGGAAGGAAGCAGGAGCAGACAGAGGGAGAAGTTGACCTGTGAGGCAAGCCCAGTGACAGCTTAGGGCAAGCCCGCAGGCTGCTGTGTGACTGAAATGGCCCATCAAAGTTGTCCTGTGTTAGGCTTAAATGGCCAGGCCTTTATACCCCCAGGCTTTCCAAAGTGTGGACCACTGCAACTGAGGTGGTCCCTGGGGGGGCCGACAGCACTCCCTGAAGTGGGGACAACCAGCCCTTCCCTGAAGGCGGCTCTGGGCAGTGTGGCTCCTTGTCCATCACAGGGCTGAGATTCAAGAAGCATTTTCAACGCGTTGGGCCTAGGCTGGGGCGTGTTCGCGTTTGTTATATCACACAATTCTTACAGCACTCTGAAGTACAGGTTGTGTTTTACATTTTACACATGAGGAAACTTGGCCTGTGTTTGTTTTTCCTTATGAAAACCCAGCATGGGGCAATGTTTTACAGGTGGCCAACCACTCGGAGAGCAGCCTGCCTGCTTACAGAGAGAAAGCAAGCCACTTCACCAGGAAGTGTCCAAAGTTTGGACTTGATGTTCTGCTCTTAAATTCCTTTTATACTCTCAGGTAATCACTCTTCTCTCCTTGGTCTCATTCCCTCTTTCATTTTACTTTACAATTTTGTAAAGATGTGTAAGTTGAAACAAGACTGATGAGAGCTAGGCACAATTCTCATTTCTCTCTTCCTGTTAAGATGTTTGCAGTGGGGTGGGTTGTGTTGACCTGATTGTTTGGTACAAGCACGACTGTACCAAAGACTCGATGTCTGCTCCTCTGACTTGTTGCCCCAAATTGCTTCCCTGCCCTTCATTGAATTTCTCATTAGTCAGCAACTGGCTGTACCAGCCACATGGAACACAGAGGTGACTCAATTTGTTATCTGATGATCTGGAAAGTTAACACCAGCAGGGCGGTGCTTTAGTATCATTAAGAGAAGCGAATCCGTGCCTATGAGAACTTTGGAAGGCATTTCTGCTCGGGAAATGGCGAACACAACTTTCTATGTGAGCATGTTGACAGGGTGACGGAAGAAAACCAGATATCGGGAGAGGATAAACCAGTGGGGACGGAGCAGGGGACAGGGCTGGCTCTCACATTTGACTTGAGAGACCAAAGACAGTTCTTAGGGCTTTTGCTGCTTTGTCTGTCAAGGTTCCTCAAAGCTCTTTGTTTCTACAGAGAATCACTTGGAAAGGGAGGCATGGTAATGATCAAGTCATGAAATTTTAAACACTGTCACAGGAATAAAGGGCCCAGCTTCAGGAATACAGTCAGTGACAACGGCACGGTGTGGTGACAGGTGGTAGCTATGCTGGAGGTGAGCACAACAGAACATAGAAAGTTGTCGCAACACTAGGTCATATGCCTGAAACTAATGTCATATTGTGTATCACCATACTAAAAAAAATTTTCTTAAAAAGATTAAAAATTATATAAAAGCATAAGAGATGAAACAAAGGGATTGCATTAGATGCTTCTATCACTTTGATTCTTTTAATCAGATGAAACTGTTAAAACAGTCAGCTTCTTTCACAGTAAGATCTGATGAACACATGAACTGACAGGGGGAGAGGGAGGTTGCTCAGTACTTCAGAAAATGAAGACTCAGTCAATTTTCTTTTGGTGAGTTATAAAGTTCAGTCTTGGGACGACCATCCTTATACTTGGAAAGGGTGAAACTGATGCTTTTACAGTGAGAGGAAGATTCTGAAGAACTTGGCACATCATAGAGAAAATTATAAATTCTTGGATCTAGCAGATTGTGGCTCATGTTTACTAAAAACACTTTGTTGGCCCAAATAAAATGACGAGAGAATAATAATTCAGATGCACAAAGGCACAAGAGGTGGAATTGATTTTAAAAGTATACAGAGATAAAGCCTTAGTACAGACTCTTCTACAACAACATAAAGGAAATGCAGGCTTCTACCTTTTCTTTAGTAAGAGGAGCTCTTTAAATCACGGAGCTCAAGGATGCCCTCACTTCAGTTTCCAGCTCCCAATTTATTGGCTTCATGTCTTTGGGAAATCGACTGAAACATCCCTGTGCCTTAGTTTGTTCAGCTGTAAAATGGAGATGGTGTTAGTGCCCATCCTTGTTGAGGACTAAAGTACCTGCACAGTACGTGACACAAAATCGAAGCTCAAACATATTAGAGGAATATAAATCTGAAATGAATGCCTTCATTTTTACAAAGCCTCTTCTGAAAATAGCACCAGTTACGGAACAGATAGAGATGTAAACTAAGGACGTCTGCCTAATGTAACTAAAGTCATCTACAAACTCAATCGTGGGGATTTTAGCACAGGGAAGGGAAGCCAAGACTTGAAATTTTATATTCTAGTCATTATGCTGTTTTTACGCCAGAACTCCAAGGCTTCATTACTATTTCCTGTCGCTTTAAATATTGCACTAATTACTATGTCCTCTGAGAATGAATTAACAAAATTACGTCTAGACTCATGAGTGTAGAAATCATCTTATTTTTCATAAAGATTTTAAATGGTTACATTGTGAGTAGGTACACATGCAGCAGGGTATTCACGTAATTGATTCTCTTCTTTTAGAAAAAAGGTTAATCCAATGCTCTGTTTGAGAAAGAGAGAGAAAACAGCCAGCTTGTGCTTCTTCAACATGCTTTCCTGGCATTATCGGTTGGTTGCCTCAAAATGTGACCTTATGCTGTGGGCAGTGAACCAATTCCTTTCTAGCTAACTTGAGAGCTAACTATATATATATGTGTGTGTGTGCGTGTGTGTATGTAAATTATGCATATTAAAAATTCATGTATGTATATAAAATATATATAATTTTCCCTTTAGGGACATTTTGGCTAGTTAACTCTGTAGTATCCTATGTTGTACCTGTTCTTTTTTTTTTTTTTTAAGATTTTACTTATTTATTTCACAGAGGGAGAGAGATCACAAGGAGGCAGAGAGGCAGGCAGAGAGAGAGGAGGAAGCAGGCTCTCCACTGAGCAGAGAGCCCGATGTGGGCCTCGATCCCAGGACCCTGAGATCATGACCTGAGCCGAAAGCAGAGGGTTTAACCCACTGAGCCACCCAGGCGCCCTGTTGTACCTGTTCTGAATTATCCAGAATGGAATGTTTCCTTTGGCTCCTTCCTTTCTCCTTGTTGCTTAAGTAGTTTGTTGTGTATAAATATGTACGTAAGAGTATGTGTATGAACAAAATACTGTGATAACACTTCACCTCAAATGAATGCAGTACTGTAGCAACCCGACATTTCAGGAACTTGGTCGAGAACGAATAAATAAGTAAAACAGGAGTCTGAGTGGCTCAACTCGGTCTATCACTCAGTCCGTACACAAAAGCTCATGCATTTTAGTATAGGAAAGCTTCCCAGATCCTTATTCAGCACTTTTTTATTTGTACTTAACACACAATTCTTATCCACACCATTATCTGCCCTCACTCCTACCCCCTATAGTTCACGACAGATGAGAGGCAGTGAGTAAGAAGTGTTGTTTGGAAGAGCACATTCATGGGGTTTGGGGGGTAGGAGAGGAGTGGGGCTGGCAAGGTGTGTCACTGCTGATAACCCAGAGGAAGGGGAGGACAAAGAAAAACTATAAAGCAGCCACAGGATTAAAAAGGCCCAGCAATCTGGGACAGTTCAGAGTCTGCCTAATAGACTCCGAGGGCATAAATTTTATACAGAAGAGAACAATTGTAAGAATTCATAATTCTTTTCAAATCCCAAATCAATAAAGAAAGGTCAGCTTATTATGTTTAGAGGTAGAAAATGCAAGACAGTAGGTAGTAAGATTTCAAAGTATTTTAACCTGAATTGACGAAAAAAGTTTAGGCATAATTTCCATATGGTGAAACTTATATTTTTTAGGAGCGCAGTTCTGTGACTTTGGAGGAGCGTATACGGCTGTGTCACTGTGGTCCGTAGCCCTTCGAGTCTGGCTCCTTCTGCTTGTCAGAATGCTTGAGATGCATCTGTGTGAACTGATTAAAACTTTAAAAATGGTTTGTGCTTAAAAGTAGAAGAACTTGCTCATCACCTAAGGTTTTCCGGTAACTGAGATTTGCTCTGCAGATAAAATAAAAATTGTGGGTTCTCAAAGAAAATCCAAGCTGTGGGAAAATAGGCAGCCGCATTCACTGTTGGTGGGGAGAATAAATTGATACAAACTTTCTTATTCTTTCTTAAGTTTTTCCTTCTCTCCTCTTCTTGTCAAACCAACACACCAGAAAACCTGTGGTAAGCTCCCAGTTTATTGTCTGGCACAGAACAGCTATTCAACAATTAGTCATCTCCTTCCCCCTACCTTTTCTGTTCTTCTCTGTTTATAGCCCACTTTCCCTTTTTTCCCTCCGTACCCGTCAATACTCTCTCATCAAGCTGCTTTACAGGTCAGCCTAGGTGAGTAATTACATTAAGAGTTGCTCATTATTGCCCCAATTTCCTTGACTTCGAAGAGATGCTGTACAAATGTTAGTCTTTTTTCCAAGACTCTGGAACTTAGTCACCTGTTGAAAAGTCATCCAAAGGAAATAAGGCTTACAGCCTTGGCCTTTTATTCTGTATTTATTTACGTGTATGTGTCAGGCCCATTTTAGGATGCTAACTGAACTCACCCTTCTTTGAAATCGCCCTTTTGGAAGGGGAGGGCCCACACAGCTATGTTAGCACTGTGAAACCTTTGGCCTCAGCTGACTAGGCTGGGAGTAGACTACTGATCCCGGACAGCGAATCATAAGCTGGGCTGGCTTAATCAGACCATATCTCTTGAGAACTGAAACAGAAGAATCCAGAGGGAGACTCTGTGGTGGACCCTTGAACTGAAAAGTTATGTAGAGCCGGCCCTCAAATGTGATGGCTGAGAGGCCCCAGAATTAGTCTGTCACTGACCTGCCCGTTGTTGCTTCCTCGTGGCCTGACAAGATTGTACTTCCTTCTTCTTTTTCTTTGGGTTTATTTACATATGGATGAGTAAAACATGGAATAATACAAACTTAGAGATCAATTTAAGCAATAGAACTGCAAATCACTTAGTAAGCATTTATATTCATGAAGCTCTGTCAGGTAAAATGCTGACTAAGTGAACATTGCCTTCTCCATGCTTTTCCAGGAAAGCCTCACAATTGGTTGGAAAAAAATGTATAACTTGTTTATAGATAAACACTAAATGTATGTGGATTTTCAGAATTATTTATTTAGAGAAGAAAGAGGAAGAATATGATAGTTTAGAGATAGTCACGATTAGAATGTTCCTATGTATGGGCATTTATTGGTCCTGGAACACATGACATTTAAATCTGCTCATTATCCAAATGGGTGATATGTTCTGAAAAAAACTAAATATGATGGTAAGCAAAATGACATTCTTGAATATGGAGCACTTTTTAGTTTGAAAAACTTCCAAGGCCTCGGGATATATTAATTTTGGATGAAATGTTTGATTAAGGGAATAATATATGCAAATAATTGCATGTTTAGAACATTTCACTTTACCTCACATAGGAACTAGCTTTATGAAAGCTGACAAAAAGGCAAAACTTGATAAGTACAAATGCCAAATATGGGTTTTAGAGTTCACTTGTGGAAGTGGCTGAAAATGAACTATGAAGTTATCAATATCATGAGATGCTAATTAAGCAGATAACAATATAGGCTTACAATCCAAATTGAAATTTGGAAAAGCCAAAGATTGCAGCATGTAGTACCTGATAAATTATGTAGGCCTCTGCCATTCTTTGTCTCTCTCTTATATTAAAAATGAAAACGTAATGTTGGTATTATTGCTAGTGCTATAGATGGGAAAATTTTGGTTATTGTAGGCAATCAAGGCAGATAAATGAATAAGGCCACTACAACCTTTATCATAAAAACAGAAATATTAAATATTAAATAAAAATTTGTAAAATGTTGAATTTATTTTTCCGAATTGTTGAGTCACGTGGGTTCAAAACAGTATTAATGATCTTGTATATACTTCCTCCTTGAGTGTCTGCTTGCCTGTTGTACCCTAACAGTCGACACTTCTCTTATTCCTGCGAATGTGTATGGCTTCCAGTTCCCAGCAACCAAACAATGTCTATTAGAACAATTGCCTTGCAGTTAAGATTTTGTTTTGGGGCTTCAGATAGAAATGTGCTTATACATACTGGAAGCTTCGTGGAGTATTTCAAAATAGCAGTATAATGAGTATATTAGTTTCTGGTTGCTGTTGTAACAAATCGCCACAAATTTAGTAGCTTAAGGCAACATAAATTAATTTTCTTTCAATTCTGGAGGTCAGAAATCCGTAATCAGTTTCACTGGGCTAAAGTCAAGGTGTTGGTAGGGCTGCATTCCTTCTGGAGACTTCAGGAGAGAATCTTTGTCCTTGCCTTTTTCACCTTCTGGAGGTCACCTGCATCTCTTGGCTGTGGCCTCCTTCCTTACATGGCTCTAACCTCTTGCTCTGTCATGGTATCTCTTCCCACCTCCTTTAACCTTCCTGCTGGATTGTTATGAGGAAACTTGTAATTATATTTAGGGTCCACTCAGATAATCCAGGATAATCTCATCTCCAAATCTTTATCTTAATCACATCTGCAAAGTTCCTCGTCATGTAAGGTAATATTCATAGGTCCCAGGGATTAGGGTGTGTGGATATATGTGGGGACCATTATTCAGCCTACCACAGTGAAGCTTTTTTAGTCTCACAAGGTCAGAGTATATCAGGAGGAAGTGTGTATTACTGAGTGAAGAATGGAGTGTGTGAAGCTGAGTAAAGAATGGATGAGGAAGTAACAGACAAGCAGACACAGAGTCTTATAGATTCGGAGTCCCAAAGGCCACGTGGGGGGAAAGGGAACTATAGTCTTGTGAGGTTCTTATTCTATATGTGAAGTGGCATATTACTTGAAGGCAGACTGTGATAAGTTAAAGGTAAGTATATAAACCCTAAAGCAAATACTGAAATAACTCAGTGAAGAGTTTTAGCTAATGAGCAAACAAAAAAAGATAGAAGGGAGTCAAAAGAAAACTCAATCCAGAAGAAGGGAGAAAAGAGTAAGAAAGAAACAAAGAACAGATGGGACAAACAGAAAACAAAGAGCAAGATGGTAGCTTTAAAACAACTCTATCAATAATAAGATTGAACGCAAATAGTCTAAACATGCCATCGAAAGGCAGAGGTGATCAGATTAGATTAAAAAAACAAAGCAGGGCGCCTGGGTGGCTCAGTGGGTTAAAGCCTCTGCCTTCAGCTCAGGTCATGATCTCAGGGTCCTGGGATCGAGGCCTGCATCAGGCTCTCTGCTCGGCAGGGAGCCTGCTTCCTCCTCTCTCTCTCTCTGCCTGCCTCTGCCTACTTGTGATCTCTCTCTCCCTGTCAAATAAATAAAATAAAATCTTAAAAAAAAAGATTTTCCATGTTAATAAAAAAAAACAAAGCAAGACCCAGCCATATCAGAAATATGAAGAAGTCTTGTTAGTTATATTTATTTGATTTTTTGATTATTCATTTGGTTATTTTCATTCAAATATGGTTAAGCATGCTAGATATAACTTGAAATGAACATCTTATGTGTGTTTCATATTGAAATTTTACTCACCAGTGATGTTTAGAAATCTATTTCTTATTATAAGACTGTAAGATTTGTTAGTTTTAAGTAAATGGTTAAGTACTCTTAAGTACTTAAAAAAGAAATAAACGTACAGATAATAGGAATATTAGAAGATGTCTTAGCTTAATAACTTCAGGAACTTCATCATATCCTTCCTAAGTCAACAAATGTTTACAAAAATGTAAATACTAATATAAGGAGAAACTCCCAAGTCACATACAACAATATTCCTTAGATATCATTAGATTAGATATCATCCTAATAACTACATAGTGAAGAATATAACAGCATGAAGACAAGAGGAAATTGTGTTAGAAAAAAATGAGTTACCTGAAAATATCTCGCTTTTCCACCAGCCTCAGCCAAAAGAGAGCATTTATTGATTACCCCAGATTACCATGCCATGCCATAACGACAACTTAAAATTTTTGACTACTAAAATTTTTATAATAAAATTATAATTACAATTAAACTTTGGATTAAAGGGATGATTTATTCTTGTATCTCAGAAGTTCATTCTGTGATGGTGAGATTCATTTTCAGCCAAATATCAGTTTTAATACTCAGCCATTTGACATTCAGCCAAAACATGCATTCTATGTGACTCTTCCGTGTGCATGTGTCCATATCCTGATTTTTAAATTAAACATTATAATAGGAATACAAAAGATCCTGCATCTCCAATATTCTTTTTTTTAAGATTTTTTATTTATTCATTTGACACACAGAGAGAGATTACAAGTAGGCAGAGAGGCAGGCAGAGAGAGAGGAGAGAGGAGGAAGCAGGCTCCCCGCTGAGCAGAGAGCCCGATGTGGGCCTCGATCCCAGGACCCTGGGATCATGACCTGAGCCGAAGGCAGCGGCTTTAACCCACTGAGCCATCCAGGCGCCCTCCAATATTCTTTTATAAGATGACTTAAATAACTATAAAATGACATCATTAGATGATATCAGAATTTAATTATTCCCTTTTGTTGGCCATTCAGTTTTTTCAAATTTATGAGTGATTAAAAATGTTCTCAATGTCTGGTACAATATGTCTTTAACTTCATCTCCAAATTTTTTCTCAGAAATACTGTGCTAACTTCCACTCCTACATCTAATGTATAAGAGTGCCATTTCCTACAGCCTTGCCAATGCTGCCTATTACTTGTTTTATAATTTCTGACAACGTGATAGGCAAAATTGGCATCTTCTTATTAGTCTGCCATCTCTTTGGTTGCCTGGTCCAGTTTCTTCTTTTGTGACATTTTTATTTATGTCCTTTCCCTTTTTTTCAATTGATGTATTTTTCATGTTTATTTAAAAGAATTCCTGTTTATATAGTAAGGATATTAATATTAACTTGTCGAAAATGAAAAATGTTGACTTAAGAATGCCTTCCATATTCTCATGTGTTTGCTACTTTGATAGGCTCAGATGGAGTAGATGGGGAGGGAATGCGAGGATGTTTACTGGGCATATTATTGGTGGGGAGCATGTAAGCATGAGCAGAAATTCAGTTCATCCTCTACAGGCTCCAGACTGAGTCTCCCAGCATAATACTGTCAACATTCCTTCTTCAGCTCAAAATCTCCCCAGTTATCTTCATCAGCCCTCTAGCAAAACATAATCTCATCAGCCAGCCATTAACATTTCTCCATATTTTGGCTCTAAATATTTATTTTCAAGTCGTGTCCAACCCAGCCCAACTCCATCTAGACTAGTGTAATGTGTAAATCCTGAAGATACAGAGATGACAAGGTGTCTATCTTCAGGGTGCTCACAGATGAGGCGGAAGGGACAAATAAACAGAAAGATTGCAAGTGGTTATGCAGACCTCAGGTGCAAAGTGCATTATGGGGGAGTAGTGGAAAGATGGCCTAATTAGAAGAGGTCAGGGAATCTTACCAAAATAAGGGATGGCTAAAATGCATCTTGATAGATGGATACTTGTCAGTGTACCAAAGAAATATCATGGGGGAGGGAGGAATATTCTAAGAAGAGGGGAAACCAGGTGAGACTCAATTCAGGTCTAGTAGAGGGATGTAGGAGGAAGTGGTCAAAGCTGAGGTGGGCAGACTCAGGATAGTCTGTTCCATCCAGGGGGTCAGATTTGAACCTTAGGATAGTAGAGAACAATGGAAGTGCTATAAACAGAGGTCTGACCTGATCAGGGTTAGGTTTTAGAAAGACTACCCTGGCTGCAACCTGGAGAATCAATCAGAGGGGGAATATTTAGATGCCTCTAAGCACCAGTTGGCTTGAGACAGCCTCGATTTACACCGGTTGTCCTGGAGTTCTGCCCAGTTTTGCACTAGTCCCAGGTTTTTCATTTTTAAATTAACTATTACAATTACAAAGAATTAAAATAAGTCTGGGTGAGTTTAGTAGACCTCCCTCTTATACTTCTGGCTCAGTTGTGGTCTTATCTAGCAGTGAGATGCACCCTTACTGACCAGCGGTCTCCCTTCCTCATGCAGTTATATCTGCAATAAGACTGGTGAAAGCCTAGCTCTCTTTCCCCACCTCTGGAAAGGGGTGGCTGGCTAACACCTGTCTTTCAAAGAAGGGCAGCACACAGGTGGCTCCCTGACGAAATCAAGCGGGTTCAGACATCAGCAGCTGAGGGGATCCAAGCCTTTCTGGTCTCAGGTGGTGGTGGTGGTGGGGGGTGAATACATGAAGCTACAATCTCTGCCAAACTCTCTGTGTGCCAACCAGTTGCTGTGACTCATGCTAAGAGGGAAATGTCAGTGGGAAATGCCGGGCAGCACAGGTTAGCTAGTTGTGGACTATGTACCGGAAATAGGAAGCTGCGGGGGGCTGCTGCGGAGTACAGAGAGAGCAATCTCAGGGCTTTCGTGGTTTACTGTACAGTGCAAACCTATGTTTATTCCCTTGCTTCTTTTTTTTTTTGTTTTTGCAGGAAACCATTTTGATATCCATGAGCTTAAGGAAACGTAAGACGAAGTAGTAAGTACTGGATTTCTATTGCTCTAGTCTTTTGCTGTTGCGTGCATAACCTGTGCGGGGTTTGTGCACACCTATCTATCACCTGCTGTGGAGGCCACAGAGGTGTTACTGACCACGTGGAAAATAGAAGACCCACAGCTGCTGAAGGAGCATTATCATGGGCTTTGGAAGAGCGTTGGCCCTGCGAGGAGACGGCCCTGAGGCAGCTGCACCCAGTGTGTTCCGGGGGCTCCTGACATGTGCAGGAGCAGTGAAGGCCCACATTCCATTAGGGTTAAATATTTACAAGTTCTAAATCAAGCTAGCAAAGTGTTAAATAAAATATGTTCTATCCTGCTACCTTGATAAAATACCCTCATGACAAAAAATGTGTAAATTTGTGGTTATTTTATTTGTTTGACAGAGAGACACAGCGAGAGAGGGAACACAAGCAGGGGGAGTGGGAGAGGGAGAAGCAGGCTCCCTGCTGAGAAGGGAGCCTGATGCGGGGCTCGATCCCAGGACCCTGGGATCATGACCTGAGCCGAAGGCAGACACTTAATGACTGAGCCACCCAGGTGCCCCAAAGCTATGGTTTCTATATGGAATTGGTAAAAACTAAAAGATGATGGAACTTAAATATTGAGCATGTCTGAATGTTGTCTTGATGGCCTAGTGAAGTTTAGATGAGTAATAAAAGTAATCTGTAATTCATGAATAACTATATATTTATTCCACAAAGTTTTTCCTTCATTTCAGCAAAATCACTGTTTTTATATTTGAGGTCTTCACATAATTTGTTTTCTATTTCTAAAGGTCAAAAGGATTAAAAAATAAAATCTAATTCTACTAAAATGTATAAAAATTTGAATATATGTTCATCTAAATATATAAATGAAAGTGAATTTAAAATATAAAAAATTGGGGAGCCTGGGTGGCTCAGTTGGTTAAATGTCCAACTCTTGATTTTGGCTCAGGTCATGATGTCAAGGTCATGAGATCAAGGCCTGTGTCAGGCTCTGTGTGGAGCCTGCTTAAGATTCTCTCTCTGTCTCCTTTGCCCCTACCCCTCCATGTACACATGCACGTGAGTGCTCTTTCTCTAAATAAATAAATAAATAAATAAAAATTCAGAAGTAAAAAAAAATAAAATCGTTACTTTTCATGTTTTCAAAAATGGCGTCTCCTGAAATATTCAAAATTATCAATTAAAATTAAAGGAAATATATGTTATAATTAATGAATATCATCAACTTTTACAGTCAAAATTAAATGAAGGTGAACATTTCAATTTAAGTCTGAAATGGAAAGTAAAATCCAACTGTATTAAGGAATTTTATAAAAACAGAACTGTTCACAATTCTAGGGTTCATTGTCTAGTAATTTAAAGACTCCGCAGCACTCTTCACTCATTTTATAGCTAGACTTATATTTATTTACACATAGAGAACACTAAAATAGATATACGTATATGTATGGATATACATACATACACACACCAATTGAAGAATGGTATGAACTGTTTAGTATTAGAAAACATTACAGATACATACTAAATCACTAGTACTTTTGAAACCAAGAAGTGAAACAGAAAAGCAAGGCAATGGATACTCAACACTAATTGGAAATAATACTTGGTTATGCATCAGTCTACTGTATTCTTGTTATCTGCAGGGAGATAGTTGACAAGTCAATTGATTTGCCTTTTCTCTTATGTAAGTCTCTCTACCACTCTGCTCCTCCTTGCTTTCTGTAACCGCTTCTACCTCTGATTTCAGCAACAGCATTTGGATGCAGTTGCTTTCTGTCCCTGGAACTCTGGGAAAGAGTTGTGGGGAAGAGATTCCTGAGCTGTGAAAGGTGTTCATCTTCTGTGGATGGGCAGTTTGGCTCCCCAGTCTACCAGTACTGGGTTTTGGATCTTGAGTGAGAGAGCTGTCCATGACCTTTTAAATGTACTTTCTTTTTTGTGTTTGTGTTGTGCAGGGCCCCTAAAATTCAGGGTCCAGGGCAGGGATCCTTCCTGTCTACATCTAAGGGTATTTCCATGTCGCTTTGTGCTGAGCTTACTTCAGCTGAACTCAATTTCAAAAGTTTTCTTGTTCACATACAAAAAGTGAAGCCATTCCTGTCAATGTGTTGCTCCAGCAGATGCAGAAGTTCACAGAGAGTGAACTTCTCTCAATATAAAAAGGGTACGTTTTATATTAGTGTCATCAGCTGCCTCAAGTAAAAAATGAGTTTGTTCCAATTATAGTTTGATATTTGCGTTCAATTCATGGAATCAAATAAAGCTTTTGAAGATTCATTCAAAGGTGAAAGGTGAAAGGTTAGTTAGAAATTGTTAGTAGAGTCAAAGCAAATTAATTTAAAAAGTTTAGCATTTGCAGATAAAATTACTTGTTTTGAGGGTAATGGATAAAATACAAATTTGAGGCCAGCACGACATCACGGTGAAAACAATTATCTTGCTAAAATTAAGAAATTCATGGGACTGAAATATACTTGGCACTAGTCAAGGTGCGTGCATAAGTTATAATCATGTATAAATAAACTGCAATATTTTACCAATGAAAATAGAAGATACGATTGTCAAAATTTACAAATGTTTCTATTTATATGATGTTACAGTAAGTGAAATACATACTTTTTATGACAAAACTGATGTTGAATTAAAAATACTTAAAATGACAGTATGTGTTTTCTCCTTTTCCTGGTGGTCGACAAGCAGATTTTTGAAATGTTTGAGTCTTTGAAGAACTACTTTGTTAATCAGTCTAAGTGTCCTACATTGTCATTGCACATTTTTGTGAGCGAGTCCTCTAAATTTTATTTCACTGTTTTCTTGAGACCATTTGGAAATCTTTAATCAAAGCATTCAAAGAATGTCCACATTTGAAGATTTTAGAAGAATAAAGTCAATGCAAACAAAGCTTGCAAAGAGAAAAACAGTGAGATTAAGCTATTCAAAACAAAAGAGGAACTAAACAAACGTGTGGAATTTAAGATGCCTGCTTACAACTCTTTCATGATTTCCCAATGGGCTTACCGTTATCCTTCGAATTAAGACTGAAATCCTTCAAATCCCAAATAACTGACTTATAAACAGACTTGGAAGAAACCCATTCTCAAGTTAGGGCAAAGAGTTGGGTATTTACTTTTTAGGAGAAGTTGATACAAGGCTGAGATGTGGTCACCAAGGAGGCATAAGCTAGGAATGTGGGTGCTGGGATTGGCTAGGAATGCAGGGCCAGCAGCAAAAGTTCATTCAAGGTCGGCCAGCAAGTGACCCGGTGTTCTATTAAGATGGTTGGGAGGGCCACCCTGGGAGTGAGGTGGGATGGGGGAATCAGGCAGAGCAGGCGCTCCTGTCTACACTTGCACTTTTTCTGCATGCTGGAAACCAGGGCTGGGGTCAGGCAAGAGAGCTGTGAAGGGCACAAAATTCAAGGCGACGTTCACTCTCAGCTGTGTGCAAGTCCACCCGAGACCTCAGGAGCGAGAGTCCCTGTAAATGTTACACTTTAAGTGTTTCTCCTCCTCACTCTAGTCCAGGCCCTGCAGAAAATACTTTCTCTCTACACCCTAACACGGGCTTTGAAATCTAACTCAATATCATAGTGCCCTAGGAAATTCTTCTTTTTTTAAAAAAGATTTATGTATTTATTTGAGAGAGAGAGAAAGAGCGTGGCGGGGTAGGAGGGGCAGAGGGAGAGAGAATCTTAAGCAGATATTGTGCTGAGCCTGGAGCTGGATGCAGGGCTCAATCTCACCGCCCTGAGATCACGCCCTGAGCCGAAACCAAGAGGCCCACGCTTAACTGACTGCGTCACCCAGGTGTCCCCCTAGGGAGTCATTCTTGAGTAATTTTTAAATGTAGATTGTAAAATGCAGACTCCTTTATCGCCACTTCAAATATTCTGAATTAGAATCTCTGAGGGTAGAATTCAGGGACCGATATTTTATTATTTTTTTTCAGGGACCTGTATTTTAAAAAAGTACTTAGGTGATTCAGATACATGAGGTATATAGGATCCACTGGCCGTTAGTGCTTAGATGCTTTTCTTCATGCCTGACCTCACAGTTTGATCCTGGTAGGTAACTGGGGGCAGGATCTTAATTAAATATGCCCCTTTGTCATACCCATTCTGAATCAACTGAGAAATAGAGGCAGGATCCATGTGTGAATTGAAGAATAGCATCACTGGTCAAAGAAGAACCCACAAAGCAAATCAGACACCACTTAGAGTTGACTGTATCAAAAACTGTAGGATGTACATAACACAGTACCTGGACAAAAATCTATGGCATTAAACGCTTATATTTGAAATAGATTCTTAAATCAATGGGCCCTGCTTCTACCTTATGAAACTAGTAAAAGAAGAGTAAATGAAACGCAAAGCCAGGGGAAAGAAGGACATAATAAAAGAGCTGAAATCAATGAAATAGAAAATGGAAAAAATTAAAGGAAATCAAACTAGAAGTTGGTTTTTTAAAAAAAAATTTTATTTATTTATTTGACAGAGAGAGATTACAAGTAGGCAGAGAGGCAGGCAGAGAGAGAGGAGGAAGCAGGCTCCCCGCTGAGCAGGGAGCCCGATGCGGACCTTGATCCCAGGACCCTGAGATTATGACCTGAGCCGAAGGCAGAGGCTTTAACCCACTGAGCCACCCAGGCGCCGTAGAAGTTGGTTTTTTTAAACCATCAAAAAAATTCATAAACCTTTAGTCAGACTGATCAGGAAAGAGAGATAAAAGGCAAATTGCCAATACCAAGAATGCAAGAGGAGACATCATTAAAGATCATACAGACATGAAGAAGATAATAAGGGTTTATTTTGGACAGTTTTATGCCAATAAGTTTGATAAATTAGAGGGAAAATTTTCAAAGACACAAATTACCAAGAGCTCGCTGAAGAAGATACAGATACACAAGATACAGATAATTTATAGCTATGAAGTACACTGCTTTCATAGTGCACATTCTTTCTCCCAAAAAACTACAGATGAATTCTACTAAGCATTCAAGGAAGCAATAATACCAATGCTATACAAACTCCTCAAATAAAGCAAAATTTTATCAACACATTTGATAAAGCCAACATTATCCTGATACTAAAACCACACAAAGGTATAACAAGAAAACTATAGACTCATATCTCTCATAAACATAGATGCAAAAATCTTCAACAGAAAGTAGCACATCAAATCCAGTAACATGAAAACAATACTGTATCATGACGAAGTGGGGTTTATCCCAGGAATGCAAAGCTGTTTTAATATTTCACAACCAATCAATGTATTTTACCTTATTAACCGATTTAAAAAGAAAAAATGATCATTTCAGTAGTTGCAAACAATTTTTGACAAAATTCAACACCAATTTTTTTTTAAAGATTTTATTTATTTATTTGACACAGAGAGAGAGATTACAAGTAGGCAGAGAGGCAGGCAGAGAGACAGGGAGAGGAGGAAGCAGGCTCCCTGCTGAGCAGAGAGCCCGATGTGGGCCTCGATCCCAGGACGCTGAGATCATGACCTGAGCTGAAAGCAGAGGCTTTAACCCACTGAGCCACCCAGGCGCCCTCAACACCAATTTTTAATAAAATCTATTAGAAAACTAGGAATAGAAGGGAATTTCCTTTACAGCTAAACTTAATGTTGAAAGACTGAATGCTTTCCCCCTCAGACCAAGAATAACACAAGTATATTTTCTCTGATTATTTCTAGTCAACATTGTACTGGAGGTCCCAGCTTACAGCAGGAAGGCAAAAAAAAATTAATAAAAGGCATACTGATTGAATAGGAAGAAACAAAACTTTCTTTATGAGGAGATGGAATGTTTATCTACGTAGAAAATCCAAAGAATCTACCAAAAAGCTACTAAAACTGAGTTTAGCAAGGTTGCATGCTTGAAAATACACTAGCGATGAAGAACTGGAAATTGAAGTAAATGATATTATTTACAGTATCACAAAATATGAAATACTTAGGTATAAATGTAACAAAATATGTGCAAAATTTTAATGCTGAAAATTATAAAACATTGCTAAGAAAAATTAAATATGACCTACTAAATGGAGAGATCTATCATATTTGTGGATTGGAAAACTCAGTATTAAGATGCCAAATCTCTCTGACTTGATCTATAGATTCAATGCAATCCCAACCAAAATCCCTGCAGGATTTTTGACAGAAGTTTGCAAGTTGATTCTAACATATGTATTTATGTACAAAATATTACATCAGCTTTTTATTGCTAGATGCTGGAAAACATCGATAAATTGAATGCTTACCATATTCCAGGTATAGTTTCACATACTTTGAGTGTATAAAGAAATCAAATTATAACAAAGTCTCTCTAAGGGAGGTAAAATAGCATTATCCCCATTTTATGTATATGCAGACACAAAGCAGGCAAATAACTTGTCTGGCTTTTTCAGCTTTTGGGTTGGAGAATTTGCCATTGAATCTAGGCAACCAGAATCCAGAGTCTGGCTGTTTAATTACTTGGAATCACCAGTTTCTCTATCAATTAGCTATCGCTACAAACAACCACAAAATCTCTGTGGCAAATAATAATAAGCATTTTTTCCCACATGTCTGCAGGTTGGCTGGCATGGCTTTGCTGATTTTGGCTAGGCTCAGATGGGCAGCTCCGACTATAGGCAGGGGTCACGTCTGCTCCCTAGGTTTCCCATCCTCCCTAAATTATTGGCTCAGACATGGCCTGTTCTTCACACGGCAATAACAGAAAGCAAGAAAGAGGGCCTCCCATTAGAACCAAGGCCCAGCTCACTCTTCTACTGTTTCTACCTCTGAATTGCCTAAGCAAAGGGGGAGCAAGTAGACAACTGCAGGTCTCTCCTGCAGGGGAAGGAAGCCCCACCCTGGTGCACTTATAATGGGGAAGAGACAGTAAGCCCTAGGGATTCCTCCCACAGGCAGGGTGTCTCCAGAAAGTCAAATGCAAGAGGAGGGACCATTTGTGCCAGTGAATTTATACCACCTGATGCAAGATTAATGGATGTCAGATTTTTGTCTATTTTTGTAAGTGTCTCACGAAGAGAGTAGCGAATGGTGAAAGCTTCTGTCCACCAGGTTTGTAAGGACATAGAAGTGTTAGGAAAACTTTCTAATTAAGGGACAAGGAGGAAGGGAGAGAAGAGCTTTTCCTTTCACAGAAGGTGAGGACTGGGTTTCTATACTTCACAGCATTCCTCTTCCAGCACCGAACACAGAACTATTAACAAAGAAGGGTCTCAAGAAATATTTACAGCTGAACAGGAAGAGAAACTGTTACGTTTTCCCTCTTGAAGAAACTCCAAAATTTCCCTCTCCCGAACCTCACTCCCGGGGGTTGCAGCCTTCTCTTGAACCTCACTCTTGGCTTGGCAACACAGAGTTGTTTGCCTTTTGAGTATTTTGGCCAATTGTTTCAGTTGCCCTGAGTTCCCCCAATATGGCACAAAAGAAGCCTGCCTGCTGGAGTTTAGAACTGATTGCAAAACTAACCCTGGTTAGCAAAACTGGCAAATTCCATTTAGTGTGTGTGCATTTTTGTTGTATTTATGTGTTTGATGTGTGTGTGTGTGTGTGTGTCTGTCTGCACACACCCACTCTGAACAGAGTGTCAAAGGCAGAAAGACAGACGTTGAAGAAAGGCAAGACGTTGCCCAGCTGCATTGTCCTGGCAAGACTTTCTCACATACTTCTCCACGGAAGTTTCTGCAAGGCTCCCCTCTCTTCCTGGCTTCCTGTTTCTATTGAAGAGCAAGGATTTGCTGAGTCTCTCCAGCTGTAGCCTAAAGCCATCACTGAAACAACTTTGGACTGGCCATTCTGAGGTGGAGGTTGGAGGATGGGAGGTAAGGAGGCTTGTGCCCTTATTATATAAACTAGTCATTAGTGGAAGGAATTTGGGGTAGGCAACTAGTTATGTCTGCTCCAGATGTTTTATATCCAGCAATAGCTTCCAGCAGGAGTTTTCTAAGAAATCATAGCAGAAATGCTAATGTTTTAAGGATGGAAATGTAGTTCCCAACCCCCTCTGGGTTTTATTCAATGGGCTATAGAAGCTTCTTATGCTTCAGACCCAGCTTCTTCTCTTCAGACTCTTTCAACCTCACTTGTCTCCTGGATCTTCTGAGCACTCCCCTTTGTCCCAGCATCCACTGTTCTCCATCCCCAAGACCACTGCCTTAGATAAAGCCCTCACCATCTTTTGTCTGGATTCCTCTTCCTGACTCCAGTCTTCCTTCCTTCCAATCAGTTCTCTACATTCATTTTGTCAAAAGCTTTTACACGTAAAACAAACAAAATATAGAAACACAGCTTTTATTACAGTCATTGCCATCACGACATTATATCTCATTGCATATGATCACTGCAGTGTAATTTAAAATACTTCAGCAAAGATAGTATGATATATACTTGTGCATGTTAGTTTTAATCTATACCCTAGGGGAGTGGCTAACATTCAAAGTTTTCTAATTGAGGATACTCATTCCAGGGATTATTCTCCCTTGAAAAACCTCTAATCAGACACCCACATTCCCAAAGCAACTACTATAAGCCTGCAAATATCTTTATCTCAGATCAATATCATCGGATTTGTTAATTAGCCTAATGGATGTTAGAAATAAGTTCTCATCAGTGAAATGTAGGGTATTCAAACAGTGTGCATTAGCTAGAAATATTGTTGAGGAAGTCCTGCCCCTTGCATGATAGGGGTCTAAGAATCTGGTAAAGCCAACAGCCCACGGCCCATTAGAATAGCACTCCAGGTTTAGGATTCCAGACTGGTCCCTTGTCTGGCCACTTATGAGGGGACTCAGTTGTCTGAATCTGACTGGACATTTTACAAAGTTCAACAGCTCCAGTACTGTATGTGGATCTCATGTGAGCCTTTCACACAAGAGGCAGTGGGAACAGCTAAAGGGTCACCAAACTAGGGCTTCACTCAACTTCCAGGACAGATTGTACGGCCATCTGGGGATCTCCTTGCTACGAATGTTCATATGAGGGTCAGAATTTGATCTGACATTTGCTTTTATCATAATATACTACCTGACAGTGAGGTTGCTGGAAAGGAGACCTATTGCCCTTACTTACTTGTAACTATTGAAGACTACTCCTATCCATCCAAAAAACATCCTAAAGTCTGTGACTCACCAATCTGCTCAGGTCAGTTTGTGGTAGGTGATTTACTGGAAGCAAACGGGAGGGTAAACCTGCCTATGTAATCTTTGTCCCAATTTGGATACGGTTGCCTGCTTGTCAAGGAGATCTCACCCAGTAATCCTATCATCCTTTGGCCTTTAGCATCTTGTAAATATAGCCTTTGCCTCAAAGAACTGGGAAGAAATTGTTTCCATGAACTAGTATTCCAACATTTTGATAACTTGTTCCCATGTACTGCCTCCCCAATGTTCAGCAATAAAGCACACGTAAATTAAAAGATTATATATAGATGAAAGGTAAAGGTAGAATGTTCTACTACATTTTCCTTTTATGGCTCTGGCTGTAGGAAACACAAGATGTTAGATGTACTAAGCACAAATGAAGAGAAACACTGCATATTAAAAGTGTGTCTGAGAGAAGAAAACAAACATTTCATGCTGCCACAGTCAAGGATCACTGAATTATTTAAATGTGAAATCAAAGAATTTTCACGAACAATTAAATGGAGAAAAAGCAATATATGATTTGAGTAATAGTTAACATTTTCCTTAATTGTTTAATCTGTGACCATATTTTATGAGCAGCAAATTACAAAGACTGAAAATTCATGATATAATTATAAAGTGTGAAGACTGATTTTCATACATTGCTTACAGAGTGAGTCTCATGGATTACTGTCATAATCAAATATAACTTGAAACCATATCAACAGGACACATTTTAATGATATGCACATAATTGCTAGTGTGCTGAGTAGTGACTTAGCCTAAATGGTAAATAGATCATTTAAAGGATATAATTAGTATTATATTTACAGGGTTGAATTAATTGTTGTGCTTTTCTCTTCTTACTCCGATGCAGATTATAGATCTTGGAGAATTAAGGCTGACAGTTTGCTCTCATCTTTAAACTGTCTCACGCACACACAGAAAATGGCGCCCACTTCAAGCTGAGGCTGGGCTCAAACATATCAACATGTGGGAGTCTATTGTCACTCATTCATCAACCCTCTGAGCCCCAAGGTAGAGGCTCCTGTGCTGCCACTCCCCACCTTGGGGTCCTTGTATCAGCTGTCAGCCTGGGTTGTAGCATCAACCCAGTGAGTGTGGTAGTGCGGTGAGGACGGTGTACCACTGGGGCATGGGGCAGGTTCCTAAGAGAAGGGAGAACCTGAAATGTGAGGAACAGTGGGCCCAAGAGTGACTCAAGTAGGCTCTTGCTTCTCCCTCTCATTCTTTGTTCAGTCTCTCCCCAAACCATCTTGGAGCGCAGGGAAAACACAAAATGAAATTAAACCTTCAGTGCACTTGTTCGGCATGAGACTGCTCTGAAAAGCTGTCAATATCAAATTTTTATGTCAGTATACTTTAACAGTTATTTGTGGGTAGCTTAAGTCTCTAATTAAGTTTTTGGGGATGTCAATTAATTAAAAAAAACCCCAAACAAGCCCAAAGGTTCCCTGGTGGTTCTAGTAGGACTTCTACTCATGGCACCCTGACATGCTCTCCTTCTCTTTCTGGGACTGCCTGTTTAGTCTTATCACCTTCAGCTCAAGTGGCCCAGAATCCACAACCTCAAGAACTCCTTGATGCTACCGCTTTGTCTGAAAGCTGATACAAGTACCCCAAAATGGGGAACGGCAGCACAGTAGCACAGTATTACCTTTGAGGTGTATGGACAGCCTTCACCTTGGGCTATGGAGGGTTGGGGAATCTGGGACAAGGTAAGCCCAAGTATGGATGCCTTTGAGACCAGCCTGAGCTGTTAAATGAGTGCTCTTGTGGGTGTAGCAGTGAGTGTCATTAATTTTGTGCCTGGAGAAAACCAGATGGGAATTACCTCTGGAATCTGAGTTGTTGGAAGTCCTAGAGTAGATGATGATAATATTTGGGTAGAGGCTAAAGAGGAGAGAAGGGGAGATGAAAGCATGTCTTGTTTTGCAACTCTGCCAGGGACCACCCAATGAACATGTTTCCAGGACCGGAACAGAATTGCATATTCCAAAGGTAGTATGATATCCTACGGTTAGTGGATCGAGTACTGCCTTTGGATTCAAATCTCTCTGGGTAACTTTGGAATAGTTTCTTAACCTCTATAAGCCTCAGTTTCATTATCTACAAAATGAGGATGCATCTGGATTTTTTTAGCAAAAGAACATACTAAAGTACCTAGGACTATAGTATAGGGGAGCTGTGGTCGTCCATTACAACCCCCACGTCTCCCCATATTCCTGCCCTTATCTGGGCTGGCATTGTGACTCACTTTAACTAACTGAGTGTGTCCAATGCCTAAGCCTTAGGAAGACCTGGTAGTTTCTGCATTTGTGCTCTTGTAAGTTCTGAGCCACTATATAAGAATCTGGTTATCTGAAATGGAGAGAGCATGTGGAGAGGCTATGTGGAGAGAGAGACAGGGAGATCCAAGCATCCTAGTGTCCCGGCTGAGCCCAGCCCTCAACCATCCTGCCAGCTGAATGCAGATACATGAGTGATGGCCAGGAAGACCAGCAGGAGAATTGCCTAGCTGAGTCCAACTCAGACTGTGAAATTGTGAGCCATGAAAATATTTGTTGCTTTCAGACATTAAGTTTTGGGGTAGTTTGTTATGTAAGGACAGATAACGGCAACAGGGATCATGAATGTTATACCGATTTTTAAAATACAGTAAATTACTGTCATTCATAAGGTGTGTGCCCTAGGCTCTTGAAAACATGATGGCAGTTAAGCTCATAACATGCAGTCAGGTAAGACTAAAATATCTGAGTAGCCCTTTTAGACTTGAGGTGATTTTCAAACACAGGGTGTTTGGAATCTATTTATGAAAGATCTCGTCACTTCTTCACTTCAGCACCAATATCCACAGTTGCCATTACCTGAAGGAAACCTTAACTAAGGACAAAATTTGCCTCTTATTAAAGCTTCTTGTGTAAATGCAGGAGAGAACAAAGCCGCTTGGAGATGTGGTTGACAGGTGGCCAGCCAGGCTATTCACAAGCTAAACACCTTCCCACTGCTCTCTGACTTATAGCACAGGCGATGCAATTTTGTGCCTTAGTGAAAGTATAAATTATGAATGTCATGGATATTGAGGGTGATTCAGGAATAGCTGGAATCAGGAGTGTTAAATCCACAAATGGAAACTGTAATAAGCTGGGGTAGGCGTAGTTATTGTCTACCAATATCCTGCCCTTCACTCCCCAACTTTCTTCTTGTAGCAGAGTTTGTTTTGCTTATGGAAAATCCATCCTGGATGGACTGAGTTCAGAGGACCCTTCCCCCTTGCCCCAGGGTAGGGCATGTGATCCAACCTGGCCATTCAGTGAATGCTGGGCTCCCTTGGAAAATGTTGGGATCCTCCGGTGGGTTAGCTGTTGGTGGAAGTCCTGTATCCTCTCCCTTATAACCCAACTCCCAGATAGTATCCTACAGTGAAAGCAAGTCTTAGACTAAACCTTACAAAAACTGCAAGTATTTATTAGCAAGCAGCTCCAAACATGGTATTCAGTCTGTTCTGTAGTTAAGGGAAGTTCTGTTCTTACCTAGATACTTAAAATAGCACCTAGCATGACAGTCTTTTGTGGATACCTCAATATGCCAACAATAGGACAGGTCAGCCCTGTAAGTGGGCCTGGAGACAGAGTTCTCCTTGAAATGGAGCGATGCAGGGTAGTGGGGTTCCATCCCTCCAATACTGTCTGTGACATCAGAATGCTAATCTTGCCAGATTCTCATGCAAGGGTGGTTAAGCTTCTACAGTCTTCCTAGCCACTTACTACTTTGAACATCATTCATCTTACCTGTATCATTTTTCTAACCTTCTTTATGTTAATTAGGTAACATTCCATGTGTAGGTTTTGATAGTATATGCTGAGTGCTATATCACCTCACCTTGTGCTGAAAATTTTCTGTTTACCTGTCCAGATTGCTCTCTCCATGCTTTCTGCCCCTGCTTTCTGGCCTAGGAAACTGACCTGTATGGACTATATCAGTGGGCTTCCTTATGCTCTGGCTTCTAGTTGGTTTTGACTAATGGTGAGCCTGCCCAGCAGGTGACTGGGAAGACAGAGGAGAATGAGGTTAGGATATTTATTCCCCCAATTCCAACCCTGCAGGGCTGCCCCAAGCTGGCTGTGACCCATCTCAAAGGTCATAGCTCCTGTCAAGGCAGCAGTCTATATGATTTTCTCCTTCCAGGTTCTGGTAACTGATTCTTTCTTGCATCCCTTTGGGTTGAGGGATGGAAGAGCCCTGATGTAACTAGCTCCATAATATACTACATCCTTTCCAGACCTTTATAAATCATAGGTTTATTAAACCCTCCTTGATTTATACTAATATGAGTGAGCTTTTTCCTGCTGGGAACTTAGGAAGGTACTGATTTGTGATTAGAATACTTCTATGCTAGTTAGTCTCTCCTGGAGTGTTGATTCCTGATAAGAGGATTTCAAATGCTAACTACTCTCAGGGTGGAGATCAGACTTGATTTATACACATATTTCATATTGTTTATACTGGGACATTTGAAAAAAAATTGTCACACAGACAAGTTAACACAAAACTTCTTGGCAACAGTGACTGATTCAAAAATGGATCTATAAACTTAGATAGACCCAATGGAGCTTTCCCAGGAATTTTTGCTATACAAATAGTATAGAGACAACTTTCTTGTTGGTTTTGTTGCTGTGATTGCTAGATACAAAAGTAAGTAATTCTTGAACTTCTAATGGCTGTATATTCCACCCAGAGAAGAAAGCTTACAAGATATCAAAAGTTAACAATAAGACAGAACTGGGAGATGGATAGAAAGGAACAAATTTCTGGTTATATCATAGTGTTCCTGGATCCAGCTATGCCTGAATCTGAAGCCTTCTCTTGGAACATCCCATTTAAGAGAGGAAATAAATTTCTTTCTGGTTTGAGTATCTAAGCTAATTTGAGTTGGAGTTTATTTCACTTGCAACTGAGTAAGTCTTGACAAATGTATCAGGGGCCTATTTTCATAATGTTCTTCTATCTTTATAAGAAAACACTGCACCTATACTGGTAACCTGAAGCGAGTTCAACCAATACAGAGAACTGTTCTATTTTGACAGAGGAGATGAAGATGTTACCAAGGAAAGATGGCCGGCTGCCCAGGCTGTGGGTCAGTAGGCTGGTGACATCATCATAAATTTGCACACTGAGACTTCAACAGTGCAGGTCTAGAAAACTGATTCTGTTAGTGTGATAGAGGCTAACCAACTTTGGGGCAGCTGGTTCCACTAGCCAGTCTCACAGTGACTGAGGCCAAAGTCTAACGTAAATTCACAGTAGAAAATCTAACTGCTGAGCAGACCAAAAAGTTTGTCTCTGGTTGGTGTGGTCTCTTTCTTCTGTCAAGTCTATAAAAAAACCACCAAATTATTACCCAGAAGGCTACTTGGAGGGCAAGGCATTAGAGCCAGACAGCAGACAATGCAGGCCTGGGGGTAAGGGAAGAAAGGGTCCCTTGCCTGAGTGTAATAGTGAGTGTCTCAGAGCCACACTTGCCTAAGGCACTCATCTGAGCTGGGGGTTGTATTAGCTCCCTGTGGCCGCTGTAACAAATCACCACAAACTGAGTGGCTTTGAACAAGAGAAACTCTCAGAGTTATGGAAGCCAGAAGTCCAGTCAGTTTCACTGGGCCAAAATCAAGACATTGGCAGGGCCATACTCCATCCGGAGGCTGTAGGGGAGATCTATTCCTTGCCTTTCCCAGCCTTTAGTGGCTCCCATATTCCCCAGCTGGTGGTCACATCACTCTACTCTCTGTCTCCACCTTCACACCACCTTCTCCTCTGTGTCAAATCTCCCTCTGCTTCCTTCTTATAAAGATACATGTGATGATGTTTAGACCCATCTCAATAATCCAAGATAATCTCCACATTTCAAGGACCATAATTTAATCACATCTACAAACTCAATTTTGTCACAGAAGGTGACATTCACAGGTTCCAGGGATTAGGACTTGGATATTTTTGTGTGTGGGGGGGTACATTTTCCAACCTAACAGAGGGGGAGATCTGCTGAGTAAGGTGGAATGCCCATTTTGGCTATTCAGGGCTCCTTTACCCCTGGAGGGTGAAAGACACCCTGACTGATTCTTTCTTTCTGATTTTTCTTTTTCTAGCCCCAATATGAGCATCCCTCTTCGGCCATTAAAATCTTTTTCTTTTTTTAAAGAGCCTAATCCAATCAGCTTTCTAAAGTTCCAGTCTATTCCAGTCACATTCCTTGAGATCATTCTGAAAATCTTTTTGATAGGATGTGAATGTCCTCAAATTTTTTCAGTCACAAGTTTACAGGGCATATAGAGATTATTTTGTTGAATGCTACTCGTATCTGTTACTTAACCTCATCCCTTTCTGGATATACCTAAGTGTCATCCCTCCATAGATACACACACTCTCTCTCACACACACACACGCGTGCACACACACCCAGAGTTTCTTACATTTCTGGAACCTTCTGGATACTTCTACTTCTGTAACTCTTTTGGCTTGTTTAGATCTGGGCAGAAATGAATCTTTGCCTTTTATGCCTTTTATCGAATGTCAGTACAAATAAGATTTAGCTTCCTTTACACTCCCGGCCAGCTTTGGATTAGGTAGAACTACAAGTATATACAACAGGCACACTTATTATGTTCTGACTTTTTCTTACTTAGCAGAGAACATTTAAAACACCTATGATGCTGGGCAGCTTTCAGAAAAATATAAACTATTCCTTCAACTGTGGCAGGCATGATAGCCATGAGTAAACTGTCAGCATCTGCTTGAAAATCTAAAGGGTAGGAAATGGAACTCATAAATTTGACAGCTCCTTTTGCTCCACGTATAAAGCTTGATGATAAACAAATCTTGATTAAATGCTTATCTGTACTATTATTGGCTATCAGAAGAAGAAAATATTTAATTCCATTCTGGTTGTAGACTATGCTTCTTGGGACTTGTGCCTCCCTCTATCAACACAGGGCAGATGTGATTCAATATTTAATGTGCAAACACATGGCTCAATCTCACGGGTGACCACTTCTGGTCACCAGGCCCCTCTTGAGTGCACCATGTCCATTCAACAGAGGTCGTTGAGGGACTTGTGCAAATTTTTTCCTCTCTTTTGTTACATACTATTTTCTCTATTAAGTAGATGACTTGAATCATTCAGGTCACCTTGTCATACATAGTATAATAGTGTTTTGTCTGTTGACAAAAAAACAATTTCCAGAGGAAGCTTAGCTGATGCTACCTTCTTGCTTAAAATATTCATCTGTGATGCCTTGTGACTTATAGAATAGAAAGTGAACTCACTTTCATATATTCCTGTTTTTCTCTCCCCTACCCCTGGGAAACCTCTCCCATCTCATTGCTAATCATTTGTTATTATGAAATGATCCCTGAACATTAATTTTTACCTCCCTCTTACCTTCCCCCCCCCTCCTTCAATCCCTCTTTCCTCTCTCCTTTCCCTTTTTCTCTTCCTCCCTCCTTCTCCCCCTTGCGTCTTTCCAGGGCATACGCATAGGGCACTTCTGTAGTATGATGGACTCTGAGCTCGGCATGGTAGGAAAGATGTGATCATCAGTACAGCTCCTAGCATTGGGGGACAGATGGACAGAAACAGCAGTACTTAGAGTATTAACACTAGTGGATGAATCACCCAATTTTGCTTGAGGATATCAGCGAAATGCAGAGGGATACGGTGTCTTGTACCCTGAATCTGAAGGGCTCACCAGGCAGACAGAGCCAAGGCATTTATTGTTGGCAGAGGCAAGAGCACCAGTGGAAGACCAGGGGTAAGAAACATCTTCCCTCCTGCCCTCCCTCCCTCCTTCCTTCCACATATATTTACCAAGTGCCCAGGTCAGGGCACGCCCTGCTCTAGGCTCGAGATACAGCAGCGAACCAGAGAGAGAATCTCCCCGCCCTAGGGAATGCTAGTGGGGGATGGCCTGTGATGTGCGGAGACCAGCAAGTCTCAGATATGTCCGGGTCACCCTTGTCCCATGAGACATATCAGGCAATGTTCAGGAGATGCTGCACCCTGAATACTCCCTCCTGCTGGAGATTCACAATGTACAATTTCACAGTCAAGACCCTGGGAAGCCCGACATCAAGAAACCTGTTCTCCTCATTTACTTAGCATTTCCTAAATGTGTTTAACCAGGGGAGGCTTGTTTCAAGTAGTAGTTATTAATATCATACAAAGCTAGTTTTCTAAACGAGTCTCTGCAGGAAATGCTCAAGTGTTCCATTCTTCCAACCTCTTTACCTGTTATATCAGTTACTTATTTTCATGATAATGCTGTATAAAGACAGTCACAAAACCACAGTGGCATACAATAATAAGTGCTTCGTGCTGGCATATCCAGGGTGGTTGGCCAGGTGGCTCTGGTGATCCTGGCTGACCCGGCTCAGTTGTCTGGGGTCTGGCTGGCTCTTGGCTGGGACAGCTGGGGCCAATTGGTGCTGCTTATCTCTCAATATCCAGCAGGCTAGCCTGGGCATATGCCCCTGGGGGTGACTGAAGAGTAAAAGGCAAGTGGAACTATGTGGGCACATTTTCAGACCCCTGCTTTGTCAAGTCTTCAGACACCCTGGTGTCCAAAGCCAGCCTCACGGCTGAGGTCAGAATCAAAATGGCCAGTGGGGGTGTGCGGCTACAAAGTTACACACCAAAGGGTGAGGCTACAAGGAGGGGGAAGAATGGGGACCACTTGAGTAAGAGACCACACCTTCCTCGGGCCCCAGGTCGGGTATCAGCTCTTCCATGAATCCTTTCCTGACTTCCTTTCCTGGCTACCTTTTTCTACATTCTGACATTCTCTACTGCACATCTAGTCCTTCACAGCTGAGTGTTCTCTGAAACTCTTATGAATTCTCAGCTTGCTTCATCCTGGCTCCCCCAGTGAAATGACAAATCCTTTGAAGGTAGACACCATATTTTAGACTTCATTTGTATTTCCCGGACCACCTAGCATAGTACTAGGCACACAGGAAACATTTACTAAAGACTAACTAATCGAGGTCAGAAGTCTCATTTGATGCATGGGAACCAGGGTCCCAGGTCAGGCTGTCCCCAAGGGCCACCCAGGTGCTACCACCTCGGTTTGTGCCCAGCTATGGGGCCCAGACAAGCTCCAGGAGGATTGGCTCTTGCGTCAGAGGAATGCCAGAAAAGCTCCTGTGTGCGCACTTCTGTGCTCTTGTTGTGTTCTCAACCCTTGCGAGGACTCTAACCACTTCCCCTGAACTTCGGGCCGTACGCGAACCTCGCCTCTCTTGTGGTACTGATCCTCTTCAATTCGGGCCACTCAGCTTATTCCTTCCTGTCTCACTGTGGGCTTCCTGTCTCTTCTGACTGTGGGGGCCTGAGAGCCCAGCGCCGGGTTCCCTCCCTGGCCATGCTGTATTTCTGACCTCACAGTTGCACGGCCGGAGAGGAGACTGGTGGTGTGAGCAAAGTACCCTGGATCCGTGCACCTCAAAGTGACAGTGGACCTGCAGCTGGGGGGCTACCCAGTGACAGCCCGACCTGGGGCCCAGGTTCCCTAAGTGGTGGTTAACAATGCAGATTCTCCTGAACCAGACTCTGCATTTTAACCAGACCCCTGGAGTCCCAGTCAAGGCTGAGAAGCCAGTTGGAGCAGAGACAGCATCTGGCCAGAGTCCCCCAGCCCCCAGCTCTGTGGCTGGGGCAGGTCACTTCACTTCTTCGCTTTCTCATCTGAAAAGCGGGGGCATTGGACAAACCAGTCTCTCTGATGTTCTATCAGACGCATTTCATTATGCTTGCAGTAATTCAGGTTGCTTTGTTTCTCTGTCAGGTAAGTACAAAGATGTGGAGAGTGGTGGAAAATTATACTCTGCACAAAATCAAGAACTTTTAGAGCTAGAAGGAACTTTATTGAACATCTCCTCCCGCTCCCTCTTGTTTTACAGAAAAGGAAGCAGGTTGCCCAGCCACCGAAGGTCAAGCCTTGCTAAGGAGAATGGCCATCTGCTGTCTGGACCCTTGCTGCATCGAGTGTGGTCCCTGGACCAGCAGCCTCAATGTCACCCGGGCATGTGTGAGAAATGCAGATTCCTGGGCTCCCACCCAGAATTTCTGAGGCATGATCTGCATTTACCACCCCCCAGGTGATCTGTATGCACAGCCAAGTTTGGGAGCGCTGGGCTCACGGCCATGGCCACTGGGAATGCTTGAAGACAAATGAGGCCCAGAACAGAAGGGTCATTTCACAAGCGGTGAGAGTGCTGGCTCCAGAAGCGAAGAAAACTGGGATTTGCGTATCAACACGCCGCTCCCAACCTTGTGGCTTTCAGGAAGTCACTTAAGCCTCTCTGAGCTTCAGCTTCCTCTTCTGTAAAATGTGTAAAGCACTCAGCAGGCCGTCCAGCAGGCGGGAAGTGCTCCATAAATGTTAGCATAGCAGAGTTTAGGGATTAAAAGCGCAGATTCTGCATCCAGACTGCCTGGGTTTGTAACTCTTCCTAGCTGTGTGACCTTCCGCAAGTCACTTAAGCTCACTGCCAGATTCCTCATCCGCCAAGTGGGAACAGCAAGAGGGTTGTGATGGCGATTTCATGGGTTCCTATTTGTGAAGCATTTAGACAGTGGCTGGCATACAGTAACAGCTAAGGGTTTGTTGAGAAGTTATAATGTTATTTCATAGACTTGGTGAAAGGAGGAAATCTAGGCACACATTGCATTTTTAAGCATCAACAAGAGAGGAGTCCATCTCTCACATAAGGGAAGTCGGGAAGTACGCAGCCCTGTGTTGGCTTTCTGGTACCGTTAGGACCCAGATGCCCATTGTTTTGCCACTGCTCCATGGCAAGAGAATGAAAAAGGGGCTCTGTATTCACTCCACATCGCCGCATGACAAGTTGCCCCAAAACTTGGGAGCTGGAGACAACCAGCACTTATTATCTCAGAATCTCTGTGGGCCACACCGGGGAGAAGTTTAGCTGTGTGGTTGTGGCTCAAGGGCTCTCAGGCTGCAACTGAGGCCTCAGCTGGGGTGGCAGTCATCTCTAGGCTCCACTCAGGAGAACTTCCTTCCAAGCTCACTCACAGGGCTGTGGGCGGGCTTGAGAAGGTCCCCTTCCAAGCTCGCTTACGTGGGCTTCTCAACAGGGCTGCCTCATGCTCGGAAGCTGGCTTCTCCCCTTAGAAGTCCGGCCCACACTCAAGCAGGGGGACCTGCACGAGGGCCTACATACCAGGAAGATCATTGCTGGACCATCTGAGAGGCTGCCTACTCCAGGCTCTTCCCGGGGACCCAGCTTCCTTCAAGCCACCTTCCTGGAGCTCCCACACACCACTTTTTCTTATGGCTCATAAAGCTAAGATTTGGTCATGGAGCCACATTGAGGTGCACGAGAGAGTGAGAAATACAACCTTTCAGCTAGATGCATTTTCACCCTGAATTAAAATCAGAGTTTCATTACTCAAGAAGAAAGGGGGGGATGATTAGTTCATTTTCTACAGACTTTTCTCGAAGTCTGGCCTCCTGACCATCAGCATCAGCATCATCTGGGAACTGGCTACAAAGGCAAAGGCTCAGGTTCCCCTCCAGACCTGCTGGCTCAGAAACTCTGGGGTGGAGCTTGGTGATGTGTTAGAGCAAGCTCTCTTGGGGGATTCTAATGCAGGTTCAAGTGTGAGAACCACTGCTACAGAAGACAGGTTACCTGCCATTCATATGGATGTTTTAATAAAACCTAGTTTGTTTACAAGAACCAACAACTTGCTGTCTATAGCATCAATCATGAAATAGGAGGCTTTTAAAAACAAGGTAGGCACTCTCTAAGTACAATTCACTTTGTTGTTTTCATCTTGAGATTGCATGGAATCTTATCAAGTAATAAGCTCCATTGTACAAACAAAGCAAAGCAGATCATGAAGTTTCCTTTATGATGAGAAAAGAACTATAGATTCTCGGTGGCTAGAAGTACCCTATCTAAGTGCTAGAACCATAACTGAGATATGTAAAGGACCACTTAAATAACTGAATCCAGCAAAGCTGAATGTTTTTCATCAAAACTCAAGAAACAATGAGGGCGGGCAACAAAAAATGGGTGCTATGATTTGAATGTTTGTGCCCCTTCCACCAAATTCAAATGTTGAAACCTAACCCTTACGTGCCGTGGGGCCTTTGGGAGGTGATGAAGTCTTGAAGGCAGAGCTGAATCCCACAAATGGGATTAATGCCCTTCTAGAACAAGCCTGAGAGAGCTTCCTTGCTCTTTACACCAAGTGAGGTTACAGCTTCAAGGTGCCATCTATGAACCCAGAAGCCAGTTCTCACCAGACACCAAATCTGCTGCTGCCTTCATCTTGGACTTCCCAGAGGAATTGTGAAAGATAAATTTGTGTCATTTATAAGCCACCAGGTCTCTGGTGTTTTGTTATAGCGGCCCAAACATACCAAGACAAGGAGAGACAGAACATGGAGCCCAATTCCATTTGTCCATGCACCCAGATTTCAGCAAGGTTCGGGACCGCTGGGCTCCATTTTCCTCCTGAAATGGGGATGGTCATAGCTACAGGTTTATTTGACAGTGGAGAGAAAATTCTCTGATGTGCTCCATACAAAGCACTGAACTCAGTCCCTGGCATGTAGTAGGGGTCAGACAATACGACGTGGTCTCTTCTTTCTCTTTATCTAAATAATGCATAGTGAGATGATTCATAGTCAGAATACTTTTAAGTAGTTTCAGAACTTACAAGGGAATAAAGTATTCTAAACTTTGGTTCTGATTTCCTTATAAGTCTGTATTTTCTTGTGTTTTATTCCATTGCTCCTCATTACGCCGGTTTACGGCACGTTGCAGGATTCTTGCTCCATTTGGTGTTTGTTGTCAATTGTTATTTTTTCTGTATTGTTGTTACACTCTGTTTTTGCAAGTGGATTTTGCCATTTAAACACTCTGGTTCTTCTTTGTTTTGTTTTGGTTTGGTGTTTTGGCTCTCCTTTTAATGAAATATTCCCGACAATGTCTTGTTTTTGAAGAGCCGAGGGGAGCAAGCCAAGTCTATCATTTCAGGTGTGCCTCTACCATAGGAAGGAACTGTGACCTCATGCTGAGGTGACACACTGCCAGAAACAACCCTGTGCCTTCCTATCCTTGTGTGCATATGTGTGTGTGTATGTGGGTGTCGGGGGGCACGCTCTCTGCCTTGCCCACCTCTGCTCCGGCATAATGTGCAGCCTCCCCCTTCAGCTCCTTGTTTGAAACGCCTGCCATTGTTGGGGGAGGCCCCTCAACTCCATCCCGAGAAGGGAGCTTTTCTTTTTGCTGAAGGCAGGGCCTCTTCTCTCAGAGTGCGACCTGATGGAGGCACAGAGATGCTGAGGAAGAAGCTCAACAGTGAAAACTGGTGGGCCCCCGAGGGGTGGCCTGCGGTGCGCCCTCCTTCCTCACCTTCCTTGCTCTGGGGCTTTCTTATCTTAAGCTGAGCCATGTCCTGCCTCTGTTAGACAGGAGTCCAGAAAGGGGCCCATTCGGGCCTGCCTCAGATGGTTCTGCCTATTCAGCCCAAAGGTGGGGCTCTATTGATAACTGCCAGTTTGTGACAAGCCTGCAGGGCATGTATTCTCCAAATTTCTGTTGAGGAGGTAAGGAAGAAGCCCCAGCACACACACGATCTCTACACAGCCTCTCAGTTCCATATCTGTGTTTTTCTAAGGAGATCATGTTGCCAAATTGGTTTGAGGAGAAAGCAGATTGTCCTCGAACAGCTTGAATTACAAGGCCATGCTTCATAAATCGAAGGTATGACAAACAGGGTGGCGGCCTCAGGCAAAACAAATGGGAATCTGGGAACATCCTGAGCAAACAGGAGCCAAAGGATGAACTCAGAGCAGCTGGGCCAGCACGGGTTCCTGGCAGCCTGCTAGGGGAGCTTGGGGTTGGTGGCGAGTTAGTGGCTCCATAGGAGAACCTGGCTCCCCAATTCCCTCTGTGGCAGGTACCTGAAGGTGGCCTTTGGCTTCCTTATCACAGATGAGCTTCCACAGGAGAGTGCATACAAAGGTGAGTGGGCAGTAGAAGATAAATACTGTGATTCAGATACCTCAAGCTACAAAAGAGAAGCCATTTCTCATGGAGGTCACTTATACTCTTCACAGTGGTGTCTCCAGGAAAACCTTCGTCCCGGCATCTGAAGTTAGCGGGTTTCAGTACCTTTCCCCATTCATGTATCAGCAATATGATTTTACGGATGATCAGCGCAGCCTTGTGAAATAGGAGAACAGGGATTTTTGGTGGGGATGATTTTGCAAATGAGAGAACTGGCAGAGGTGTCAATGACTTTCCAGGTTTCCAAGGTGGCAAAAAATTGTGATATAGTCCCCAGGCCTGGAGGAATAAGTTCTCTACTCTGAAGACCCTGGAGTTATGGCTGCTCGATTCTGCGGCCTATCCTTTATACTTGGGCTCAGGAAACTTGTTCTGTCAAGGGCCCAAGAGTAACTATTTTTGCCTTTGTGGGCCACATGGTTTCAGTTGCAACCACACAACTCCGCCACCGTGGCAGGAGGACAACCATAGACAGTGTGCAAACACATATTTTGGCTGTGTTCCAACAAAACTTCATTTATGAAAACAGGCAGAGACGGTTAGATTGGGCCAGAAAGCTGTATGTTTTTGACTCCTGTTTTGGGCCAATGACAAAAGTGGAAAACATGATTTAACTCATAGGAATAGAGAAGGGTAAAGAATATGAAACGGAAAGGAAGGGGGAGGTGCTGGGGAGACACAGGCAGGTGGGGATAGGAGAGCCAGGTGCCAAGGAAGAATGGGAGACAGATGGATAAAGTCAACAGAAGGACACAAGCATTGAAAAGAAGGAGATAAAGAAGGGATAGTTATTAAAACAACCTCAATTTTTGGAGACCAATACGATAAAAGAAAAGTGCATTTTGAGCCTCGCCCAGAGCTGTGGGAAAGCCAATGAAATTTTATCATAGTTTTTCCGTGTAAGATGAATTTATTTCTCTCAAACCATTTTATTTTCAATCGACGAACTTAAGCAAAGCAGGCACAATGCAGTTTGCAACATTAAATCACTGTCAACTTACGCCTCTGTAAAAAGGATTGTCCAACTGACTGTTAGCTGGCTAACAACAATTTAGGAATACATAATTTATGACCAGGCATGATGAAACCCAGAAAATATTTCCTAGCAAAGACATATGTTTTAGCTGCCCGATAGCAAAACAAGTCCTTTGTTATTAATACGCTGATCTGATATTATAATGTCTCTACTATTTCAGAGATAAAAGGGTTTTTTTTTTTTCAGATGTCAAGTATTGCTAAAGCTATCAGAAAGTCTTGGAGACAGTTCTTATTGTTTTGCAAACATATCCTCCTGGTACATACTTTGAAAGCTGATTTTTTCATAGTTTCCTTATTGGCTTTATTGTTTTCCTGTTGCCAACAAGAAAGCTATCTGAGCCAGCAGCACAAAGACTCAAAAACACTTGAAGAAGCAATTCATGTTGTTACTTTAGAGAATCTGTTTTTCTAAAAACACAGGAACCTGGGGGCTGGGAAGCTGCATGATTATGGACAGTGAGCCGAATCAAAGAGGACTTGATGGTGGTTGCGCTGTTTTCCCTCCTTGGTGTTAGAATTCTGGAGCGTGCCACGTGCCTGCAAGTCATGTGGCTGCTGATGCCTCCTTTCACCAGGGGCGGTGAGACCCTGGGTTTACAGACACTGGCTTTGGAAACAGACCGCCGTGGCTTGATTCACAGCTCTGTCAACTTACAGGGTGGGCAGTATTAACAGTTTGTGGTTCACCGTCTCAACTGTAAAATCGACGTGACGGTATCAGTATCTACCTTAAAGAATCTTCTCAAAGATTGAATGAATTAAGGGAGTCTGGGTGGCTCAGTGGGTTAAGCCTCTGCCTTCGGCTCAGGTCATGATCTCAGGGTCCTGGGATTGAGGCCTGCATCGGGCTCCCTGCTCCGAGGAGAGCCTGCTTCCCCCTCTCTCTCTGCCTGCTTCTCTGCCTACTTGTGGTCTTTCTCTCTCTGCCAAATAAATAAATAAAAAATATTAAAAAAAGACTGAATGAATTAAAATGATATGTGAACACTTCGGAAGACACCTATAGAAAGCAGACAATATATGTTACTACTGATGAGAGATAGAGAAAAACTATAATGGATCGGATTTTCTTTTGCAAGTTCATCCCTATGGAATGGTGTGTGTTGTTTTCTTTTCTTTTTTCCAATTGGGCTGTTAAATATTGGCAATGTACGGCTTTATAATGTACGAATGTAATGCAAAATTGCCCTAACAATTTTTTTTTCAGATTTTTTATTTATTTGACACACAGAGAGAGATCAGATCACAAGCAGGCAGAGAGACAGGCAGAGAGAGAGGAGGAAGCAGGCTCCCCGCCGAGCAGGGAGCCCGATGCAGGCTTCGATCTCAGGACCCTGAGATCATGACCTGAGCCGAAGGCAGAGGCTTTAACCCACTGAGCCACCCAGGCGCCCACCCTAACACTTTCTGTGTGGAGGCAATATTGCCCCTAATGAGATTTTAATCGAAGCATAATTACCGCTGATTGAAAGTTGCTATGACATTAACATACTGGTTAAAATGATTGTATTTAAGTGTTGAACTTTTGCCCAAATATCTCCTCCCAGCTCTACACCCCTTTTGAACATTAAAGGTACCTCAAACTCAACGTATCCCAAACTCATCTCAAACTTGGTCCAATTCCAGCACAGTTCAACTCAGTGGATGTATCGTTACCTGCCCAGTTTTGCAAACCAGGAATTTGGAGTCATCCTTGACCCTTCCCTATCTCTCACCATATCTAACCCACCATCTTGCTAATTTTATTCAAATATCTCCCAAAGGTGGGCATAACTTTCCATTACCATTCTAGAAAACCAAGTTACAAATCCAGGTTACAAATACCTCACATAGACTATTGTTAGTCTCCTAATTGGCCTGCAACCATCTATTCTTTGCTCCATTAAATCCATTCTTCATAAAATCCAGATTCATTTTATCCTTGTAACGGAAATCCATTCAATCAGATGGAGTGACCAGTGCACCCCTTTTATGCCCTCTGTAAAAATACACAAGCCATGCCTGTGGCATACTGATTGCTCATTGCTAGTAGGCTACTCTCCAGGATGCTCACACATTTCCACTCCTACCAGTTGAGCTGTATGTTTACTAAGAGTCTCTAACCTGTTTTGTCAGTTTTTGAAATAATGACCCAATTTAATGAAGTATCATGTAAGTTGATGAAACATGAACACGTTTCTATTTCAGAGAATGTTTTCCTTTGAAAGCCAGATTGAATGCCTTGGGAAGACTCATTAAAAGCAGATGGTTATAAAGAATGTTATTCAATTAAGGAGAAATCATAAAATAAAACTCTAGAAGGATCTTGCGCTCAGAATGCTTTGCAAGTGTCTTTTAGTTCCCTCTTAGAAGAAACTAAAATGGAAAGCCATAGACGACACCTTAAATATAAGAAAGAGGCCAAAGAAAGACACACATCTAACCCATACTTAAAGACAAAGTCTTGAATCTACTGGGGACTGGGGCATGAAGGGACATTTCAATTTAAAATGTTAAAGATATCCATGTGTCATTTTTAATGATTTTCATTTTCTAGAGCTTTTTCAACCAACTGTCTACTTTTCTGTATAGATTACATACCATACTTTGAACTTAATATATGTGGATTCTTCTCTGTTGATCTTACATTATACACCAAAGTCCTCAAAATGGCCAACGAGGTCTGACTGGGGTGAACTGGGATGACCTCATCTCAAAACCTCAAGGTCATCTTGAAAGTCGACTCTCTCTCTCCCTGCTCCTAGAACTAGCTGGTGCCATCTTCTCTGACAGGGACTGTTCCCATGTGCTGTTCCCTCTGCTTTTCATCCCTTAGATCATTCCCTCCCTGACGAGGTCAAATCCCTGAGGTGAGTGCTTTGGGCACATCGCTTAATTTTTCATCATAGCTTTTATCACAGTTGCAATTTTATATTTATTTTATGGTTACTTGACCAGAGTCTGCTGTATTAGTTTCGTAGGACTACTGAACAAATTACCACAATTTGGGGGCTTAAAACAGTGGGATTGTATTCTCTCAGTTCTGGAGGCCAGAAGTCTCAAAGCAAGGTGTTGGAAGGACCATTCTCCCTCCGAAGGCTCTAATGGAGAGCCCTTCCTTGCCTCTTGCAGCTTCTGGTGGCTCCTGGCCTTCAGGGGCTTGCGGCTGCATTGTTCCAGTCTCTGCCTCTGTCTTCACATGACCTTCTCCCCTGTGTCTCAGAGTCTTCCTCTGGTCTCTCCAAAGGACGGTGATTGGATTTAGGACATATTCATAAGTTTCAGGGGGACATAGCTTTTGGGGACCACTATTCGACCTACTGGATCTACCTGCCACACTAGACTCTAAGTTTCACAATGGCAGAAATTATATCAGTCTTGGCCTATTGCAATGCTGCACTTACAGCAGGTCCTCAACAAATATTTATGTTTTGAAAGGATAAGTGGATCTTCTGTGTAGTCTCTAATGGTACTGTTGGATTACTGACAGGCTGATGTAGATAAGCTGATCACATTTTAAGTAAACAGAATTCATTCATCTATATAAAAAATTCTATTGCTCTGCAAAGTACCTGCTATTTTGTAAATGTACCAAGCCCTATTTTTTTTTAAGTTTTATTTATTTGAGAGAGAGAGAGAGAGAGATTGGGCACACAAGCAGCTGAGAGGCAGGCAGAGAGAGAGGCAGGCTCCCCACTGAGCAGAGAGCCCAATGCGGGGCTCCATCCCAGGACCCTGGGATCATGACCTGAGCCGAAGGCAGCTGCTCAACCGACTGAGTCACCCAGGCGCCCCCAAGCCCTCTTTTCAAATCAGTTGGCGACATACTTCATAATTCTTTCTTAAAATATTTATTTAAGTAATCTCTACACCTGATGTGGGGCTCGAACTCACCACTATGAGATCAAGAGTCATGCACTCTTTCGAATTAGCCAGCCAGATGCCCCCATAATTCTTAAAAATAAAGCTTTAAGATCTAAGATCGAATTTCTTCTGGTTTATTATCATTCATTTAAAATTTAAAACAGGGTCTGTTTACACCAGCCCAGTTAGCATTCAGTGTTGAAGAGAGAAGCATGGGGACAGCAAGAAGAGAGAAGGAGTGACAGGAGGCGATGAGAACAGCTAGAAACCACACTGTCTCACAAATGCAAATACTTTACAGAAAATGTCCTTTAAATACAGTATCTTAGACTTATCCATTTCTTAATAGTGATACAGCTTCTTATAACTATTAGAGCTTCTAATAATACATGGAGGTTTCACTTAGGGACGGAAATAAACATCAGTGGTCCCAAAGGACACCTCCCTCCCAAAACTTTGAAGCTCAGGCCACCCATCTTATGAAATTTTTTGTCTTGAGTTAAATGTGGCACAGCCAGGGTGATTTCAGCATTGGATTTATACATCCTACAATTATAGAAAAATGTATTTATACTATAAGCTACTGGGCAGAAGCTGTGCCTAGATTTCCAGACGTTACTTGGCACTGTGGGATAGAAGAGAACGAGAGAGGCGGCGCACGCAGTAGAGGTGTCGTTAGTGACCCCGTTCTGGGAAGCAGGTCCCTGGCAGGTGAGAAGGCTGACTACAAGTCAGTCACTGGATCAAGGAGTGCTAACCTTCTCCTGATGAGAAGTAACAATCAATTTCTATCAAGTTCCCTTTTGGCTGATGCGTATGGGAGTGGGCTATTCTCTTCATTCCCAAGAGCTACAGAGAGGAGGCACTTGGAAACCAACCAGGAAAGCCTGTAATGCCCATTAGCAGATAATGACAGCAGCAATTTAGCATTTATTAAGCATCTAGGTGGTCCCAAGCACTTAAATTATATTACAGCACATCCTCATAACAACCTGGTATATTAGAGATTCCCAGGTTCAATTTATAAACAGGGAAAGGCCCAGAGAAGTTAAGAAATTGGCTCTAAGTCACACAGCTAGCAGATGACTCTTAGGATTGGAATCCAGCCTGCCTACCTCCAAGGTCATGTTCTCCACTTTGCCCAGTGGCTGCCCAAGGTTTGCTCTCTAAGGACAAGTGCTAGTGCTTTGGTGACCTACTGCTAAGATAGTTTCAGGTAGCACCCGGGTTTCTTGCTTTTCAAACTGAGTTATTTGCACCACAAAGGTGTACGTGGTGACACTCCAGGGTAAGCCGAACCACATGATAAACTCGATGTGTCTTTAATGTCAAGTCAATCAGGATGCGTATTTTTATTTAAAAAAAGGTTAACATGAAACAAGATACTGAAAATATATCTCCTGCTTTGGGAAACTGCTTGGGGCTGAACCATCAGATGCCAGGTATGCAGAAAAAAAGCAATCACATTAACTCTTCTCTACCTTTAGAAGGGCTTCTATAGGAAAGCTTAAGAAATACAGCAGGAGTGTGGGAAAACTCGGTGGTGGGGGTATCAGTCAGGACAGCAGAGCCCCTGTAGGTCTTTCAGAGGGAACTGAAACCAGGAAATGGCTTACAAGAGTGTTGGCCATACCCAGGGAACACGAGGGGTAGGGAGGAGACCCCAAGAGTAGTAACGGCAGGAAGCTACTCTATAGACTGTAGAAACTACTGCTAGGACTGGAGGAGCCAAAGGGAAGAGGTGCTGTTCCCAAAGCCCAGGAGCATGCTCTTCACGTAAATTGTTCCCACACTGCTGGTGCTTGAGAATCCTGTCACTCCCCCAAACACCAAAGGCCATCGGAGCCTGTGCTGCGCGTGACGTTGGTAGTAGCCTATCACTGTCGCCCTCGCTTGCTGGCAGCTACCAGCCACTATCCATCACAAGTGCTGGAAAGATAGAAGGCCATCTCTGTGCCACAGACACCAGCAGAAGCTGGGGGAAAATGTCTTCTCCCTTTCTTCTACCTTCTAGTCTCCTGTCATTCTCTCTCATCAGCAGAACCCAACCAGAAGCCAACAGGCAAGGGAGTCTGGGAAAGGTGGTTTGCAGGTACCCAGAAGGTGGGATTGATGCAATCAGGCAATTGAGGAGCCACAGCCTGTTATGTTATTATTAATATAAAGTATTTCCATGAAGGTTTACCTTGTATTTCTTCCCCGTGGAAGTTAGGGCATATGTGTCTCATTTGAGAGAATACAAGTATTTCTTGTTTTCCCAAATCTATTTGGGTATTGAGTTCAGATAGTGCAAGTTTGAATAACAAGTCCAGATAGTGAGGGGGATACTTTTTTTTTTTTTAGTGGCCAGCCTTTATTAAATGCTCCAGTATCAAGTTTCACACACAGAAGCATGGAATACCAAAGACACCCATTGGATCCACCTCTAGGTCCAGCAAGCAATCCCATGATAACCCTCTTGAGGATAATTTCCTTAGGGAAGAGTTTCACATACTGTACCCTACAGTTAATATGTATTCTACAAAAAAAAACCAAACAAACAGCCTTCCATGGGTCAATACTTTCTTTGTGGTAAATGATGTATATCACAGCCTACTTGTTCTTGGCATTTGTACTGATTCTGTTTTCTATAGGTTACAGAGATATAACTGATACACAACATTGTGTAAAAAATATATATGCAATGCCATGATGTGATACCCATGCATATTGCAAAATGATGATCACAAAAAAAGTTAGTCAACACACGCATCACCTCACATAGTCACCATGTGTTTCTGGGGTGAGAAATTTTATAATTTTCTGTCTTAGCAACTTTTAAGTATACAACAGAATATCATTCCCTGTAGCCACCATGCTAGCCAGCCTCTCTTTGATAGCTCTTCAGGAGACAGCCCAGGTTCACCTCATCTTTTTTGATCCTGGAAGCCTCTTTTCACTGATAGCTAGGGGCCCTATGCTGCCATGGGAAGTCACCATGAGAGCCATCCCAGCCATATTTTCCAAATGTTCTTTCACAGAAGCATAATGTTAGTTCTGAATTTCATTCTTTGGCTCCAGCTTTCCTTGCTTTCTAACTTTGGCAAATTCTTTTTCGCCCTCTGAGCCTTCATTTCTTCATCTACAAAATGGGGCAAGTAATATCTACTTCACAGACTTATTCTAAAGACTAAATAAGATTGCATGAAAGGGCGCCTGGGTGGCTCAGTGGGTTAAAGCCTCTGCCTTCAGCTCAGGTCATGATCTCAGGGTCCTGGGATCGAGGCCCGCATTGGGCTCTCTGCTCAGCGGGGAGCCTGCTTCCTCCTCTCTCTCTGCCTACTTGTAATCTCTCTCTGTTAAATAAATAAATAAAATCTTAAAAAAAAAAGATTGCATGAAAACTGTGGCAAAGAGTAAAGTACCATACAAACATAAAGATCCCAGACTTCTCAAAGGTCTGAGGTCCTTAACTCTTAACACTGTTCTGGATGCTTCTCTGCAGCAGGCCCTCTTGGGTAGAGTTCCAGTCATGGAGCCATTTCTTCACCTTTCTGTGACTCAACACTCACGTGGGCTTACCACACTCATTTGGCTCTGGCTCTCAGGTGAATCCTGACAGCTATAACTGATTTACCTGCCTCTCTTCTCTGTCTTCCTCCAGACCATTCTAGATACCGCTGCTACAAATATCATTCTAAAATAGATCTTTGATTTTTTTCATCCCCATACCTAAAAGAAAACTTGCATTAATTCCCCTTTTCTTACCACATCAAGTCCAACTGTTCTTAGGTAGACATTCAAGAGTTTTTTCCCTTGCTCTCTACTAGAGTTCTAAGAAACCTAGGTTCAAATTCTGACAGAATCACTTTTTAGTTATGTGACCTTCAACATGTTACTTAGCCTCTCCGTGCCTCAGTTCTTCTCCTCTGTAAAAGGGAAAAATAATAATACTTATTTTGTGGGATTGCTCTTTAGGATTACATGAAATAATGTATATTGAGCCCTAAGGATTGTGTCTGGCAGTTTTAAGTGGTCACGAAATGTCTGCTATTTACTACTAATATTTTTGTGACAATTAGAATCTTCTAATTTTCTTCCTCTTTTCTTTTTTTTTTTTTTTTAAAGATTTTATTTATTTATTTCACAGAGGGAGAGAGATCACAAGGAGGCCGAGGAACAGGCAGAGAGAGAGGGGGAAGCAGGCTCCCCGCTGAGCAGGGAGCCCGATGTGGGCCTCGATCCCAGGACCCTGAGATCATGACCTGAGCCGAAAGCAGAGGCTTTAACCCACTGAGCCACCCAGGCGCCCTTCTTCCTCTTTTCTTGATGCTTCTCCATCTGGGGATGCCCTTCATCTTAGTTCCACCATTTAAAAGGTGACTCACATGTTTTTAATATAACTTTGGCAAATTATGTTAGCTCTCTTGGCCTTCATTTCTTCATCTACAAATTGGAGAAAGTCATATATGCTTCACCAGGATTGTTTCAGTTCTACACGATATGTGAGATTATATGCAAGCTCTATGGCAAAGTACAAAGCATCTTGCGAACCTTCTCTGTAAGCTCTCTTTGACCATTCCCTACCTATTCCTCTTTCCTTTGACATTCCCCAAAAGCTGGCATCTAATAGGAGTGTGGGCTTCATTTTTGGTATTTTTCATATCACAGTCTTGTTATATATAATTTGCCTTGGTATTTATGTACACGTAGAGATAGGAATCTTAAGAGTAAAACTGATATCTTCAGCAGGCAGAGTGCAAGACAGTAGAGTAAGCTGGCCGAATTGAAATGAAACCCAAAATAATAACACAGCTTTCTTTAGTTGGTCACACAGGCTGGTATATTTAATTTGCACATTTCTTTACCCCCAGGAAGGGAATCTCCAAAGGTAAAATGCCAGCTTTCACTGAAGAGGCTACTGGTGTAGACCAGTGTTGGTCAAAGGGTGGTTGGTTGGTTCTTAGACCAGCAACATCAGTACAAACTGGTCACTTTTTGTAGTTCAAGCATCTTGGTCTCTATCCCAAACCTACTGAATCAGATTCACTGGTGGGGGGTGGGGTGGGTAGGAATTTGCACTTGGATAAGCTGCTGAAGTCTTACACGTGCTAAGGTCTAGGAAGCCCTGGTGTAGACACCTTGAAGGAGCAAATCTTCATTTTCTTCATTTGACATTTTATAGAGGAGTACCTATCCGCCTGTTCAACCAAAAGCAATTTATTTCTAGCAAAGTGAAACATATTTTCAAATAAGCAAATTTCTTGGAATTTGAAAGAATTTTCTCTAGTTCCGCAAGGTGTGAGGGACAGTGATTTTATTGGTTTATTTTTTTTTCTGCATAAAACTTTAATTTAAAAAAGAAAAATAGTGTAAGAGGAAAAAAACAACAACAACCTGACACCTGCTGGTATTTTGGTCATCAAATCTATACAACTGTGACCATATCCCCCTTAAAATGCTTATCCCAAACTGTTAAAGGAGACAAAATATCTTAGGTTTTCTCCTTTTATACTTTGAAGGCTTTATCCTCCCATATTGCAAACAGCAATGGTTCACGGCTGGAACCTCTTATAAATGTTGTCTTCTCGGCGGCGGGAGTAAACACTTCAGAGCTGAGATAGTAATTACTGTCACATGAAAAGCAGGAGACATATTGTGACTTCTTGGGCTGTCAGAAAGCCCTTCTTGCAAATGGCAGCACTTCACAAGGACTTTTATAAGGTACAGTTTATAATTTCCATGGGTGATCTGTTATTTTAAAACACCAACGGGAAGAATAAGAATGTGTTGACACAAAAGCAGCACCAACCAATGCCCTTCGGCCCTTTCAAACTTGAACCAGAAAGTTCCTTTGCCTTTTAAGGAAAATTATAATCTGCCAAGATAGAAAATGAGGTTATGAAAGGATTATGTTCTATAATAAGTTTAGGACAATCCAGATATTTCCTCAAGCAATTGTGGACTGTAGCATGATTTGTTTACATATATTTGCTCTGACTGGGTAATTTGGGCATAGGTTGCTTCTAACACAAGAGTAAGAGAAAAGATGGCTAGCTCTGGAAAGATTTTTGTCCAGAAGTTTGATCTGTTCCTGAATTCTGGGCCATTTTGGGATCTCATCATTCAGTGGATTTCCAATAGAATAAATTTTAGGATGTTTTTTGTGAAACAGGTATGACCTAAGGACATTGGACTTCACTAAGCAGACAAAACTAAGTGGGATTAAATGAATTAATATTTGTAAAGCATGTTGCATAATGCCTGGCACATAGCATGTGCTATATCAGTGTTTGATAAATAAATGAGAAGCTCTACTTTGAACTAAGGAAAGTTTCATGTGTGCTTCTAGGAAGGTTTTGGATTAGAAAATGGGTGCATCATGAAAGAAAGGGTATCCAGGACATAGAATGCAGAACTGCACCGTTCAGTTGGCACCAGTAACCTCTCATGACTGCCATGTAGGCCGAATTTCTACCAGGAATTGTTAGTGGCAAAGCAGAAAGCCCGTTGCATTTGTGGTCTCTTTCTAGATAATACTGGCACGTATTAGCTAAGGACTGTGGGCAAGTTGTTTCACCTCTCCCTGTTCCTCATTTTTCTCAGATGTAGAGGCTTGCATGAGATAATATGTATCAAAGAGCTTTGTAAACTTGAGAGCACTATTCATATGGATGGTTTTATCCTTAGATACTCAATTCCAGTACAACTGTGAGGGGCAGCCCACACATTTGGTGAGTCACTGGGGAGGAATAGCTAAGAGTTGACATACTTCCCAGAGTGGTGGTGGGGGGGGATGCTGTAGCAGGATGTCAGGAAACTCCCTTTGGGTGAAATGGTATGGGGGGAGGGGAGGTAATTTACCAATCAAATCTTGTCAGAAGGGTTATCTAAAATATTTCAGAAGTGTCTTCTTCACTCACAACAAAATAAGTTAATGGGAAACATCTATTGTAATTGCCACTGCTTCTTGCCTACCTAGCACCTAGTCTACTTTCTTTTCTAACAGAACCCTGTATTTTTTTCAGCCATGCGTCCCAGAGGAAGCTGATCCCACCTTCAGGGATAGCCTGGTTGATTTACGATTATTCCCATTCCTCTTAAATGACCATGTGACCTAATCTGGCCAGTGAGACTAGGACAATCTCCTGGGAGTCTTCTGGAAAATGTTTTCTCACTCCCAAGAGAGAGCCACGAAAGGAGATAGTCTCTCTTCTTCCTTGGAGTTGCTGTGCCCAGAGGAGATACCTGGAACAGCTGCTACCATCTTGCTGCTTGCCTGACACTGAAGCCAATAGTGAGGAACAGAAATGCTAAGGGGTGGACGTGGGTGGGGAGCTGGGGAGTGGAGTCAAAGACTTTGTGAGCTGAAACCATCCCAACTGACACAGAACTTTCCATATGTTATCACAGAAATCATCATAGCTGTCTTTGAGGTGGTGGTGTTGTCCCCGTTATATGGGATGAGGAAGCCAAAAGGTGAAATCGCTCAGGGTCACCTACCATGCTGGTGGAGGATTTAGAACTTGGACTGAACTCTGTTTGACTTCAAAGGCTGTGCTCCAGTTGTTGCTTGGTCCTTAAACCTCGCCTCAGATAAAAAAATGGTCAGAAGGCAGTCTGTTCACTGTGGCCATGAGGCTTGCAGAGAGCCTGGGAGTTGGACAACCTGAGTTTTTTGTTTTGTCTTTTTATGTTGGCTTTGCTGCCCAACATTTGACCTTTCTGAACCTCCATTTCATCATGTGTAAGACAGTTGGACCAGATGTTTACTGAGGTTCTTTTTGGTTCTAAGATCTTTTGAAATGCTTGGTAAACCACAGGGAGGGATAAGAGAAAATAAATAACATACATTCAGTATCTTGAGAAAGTTCGGGGTTACAATGCATCAGTGAAGTTGCTGAAGAACAACAGAAGTTTCCATGTGGCACTAAGCAGGATAAGCCAAAGCCAGATAAGAGTTCTTGCTATGGTGAAAGGAAGAGGACTAAGAAGAGGCCAGATGAGGGATATTTTCTATAGTGTTCTCCTCAACAATCCAGCCAGCTGGATCGCTGAGTTTCTGAGGAAGAGTTAGGTTCTGAAGAGATTTGTGGTTTCACGTCCTTTGAATTCTTAAGGTGCTTAAAACAGAGCAGGACATGGTATGCCAGACACTTTAGAATACTTGACTTCTGTTCTCTTATTGCTAGAAAGTTGCTTCTGTGATAGTATCACCTAAGACAGCCGGGCGCCTGGGTGGCTCAGTGGGTTAAAGCCGCTGCCTTCGGCTCAGGTCATGATCCCAGGGTCCTGGGATCGAGGCCCGCGTCGGGCTCTCTGCTCAGCAGGGAGCCTGCTTCCTCCTCTCTCCTCTCTCTCTGCCTGCCTCTCTGCCTACTTGTAATCTCTCTCTCTGTGTCAAATGAATAAATAAAATCTTTAAAAAAAAAAGACAGCCACAGCCCTCCGGTAATCTTTGGTCATGAATCAGCAGGGAGGGGATCCCTTGCAGGAGACACTGGCAGGCTGTGGTCTGGGGCTAAGAAAGGAGGCAGGGGACTCTGACAGACAATTGGCCAGCCCCATCCACCCCCTTCCCCATCTTAGTAGTTTCCTAGGGCTTCCGGAACCAAGTGCCACAAACTGGGGCGGCGGTGGGGGGGGGCTGAAACGACAGAAACCTTCTTGTCTCACAGTTGTGGAGGCTATGAGTTCAAAGTCGAGGTGTTGGCAGGGCCATGCTCCCTCTGCAACCTGTGGGGGAGAATCCTCCCTTGCCTCTTCCAGCTTCTGGTGGTTGTCAGCAGTCCTTAGCATTCCTTGGCTTGTAGAGGCCTCACTCCAATCTCTTCTGCCATAGTCAGGTGGCTATCTTCTCCCTCAGTGTGTCTTCTCTTCCTAAAGGGACACCGGTCATATTGGACTAAGGGCCCACTCCACTCTGCTAGGACTTCATCTTAACAAGTTACATCTGCAAGGACCCTATTTCCACATACAATCATGTTCTGAGGTACCAGGGGGTTAGGACTTCAACATATCTATTTGAGGGACATAATTCAAGCCTCAGGAACCCCTATCTAGGCAAAGTCTTACAACTACTTAATCGAGTTCTTGCTATATGAGGAGGTGTGTTGGTCTATTTGGGCCTGCTTTTCTTCCTCAAAGCCACTTTCCCTGTTTCTTGAAAAATGATTCTGCTTGCAAGAAATCTGAGGAGGGGGAGGAGGGGGAAGAGCTGGATGTTTCTGGAGCAGCTGCCAAAGGATGTGGTCCCCTAGCCCAGCACTTTTCAAATGTTATGGTGCACACATATCCCTTGAGGATCTCATTATGCACCAGGTGCTGGTGCAGTAGATTTGGGGTAGGGGCTGAGAGTCTGCATTTCTAGCAAAGTCCCAGGTGCTGCTAGTGCTGCTGGTCTGCATAAAAGCGAAATTCTAGGTTTGTTTGCCCAGAACGACTGAAAAGGATTATTCTTGGGATGTTTCAAAACTTCAACTGCGGGATGCCTGGGTGGCTCAGTCGGTTAAGCGTCTGCTTTCAGCTCAGGACGTGATTCCAGGGTGCTGGGATCGAGTCCCACATCAGGCTCCTTGCTCAGCAGGGACCCTGCTTCTCCCTCTGCCTGCTCTGCCTGCCACTCCCCCTGCTTATGCACATGCTCTCTCTCTCTCTGACAAATAAATAAAACCTTTAAAAAAAAAGCTTCAACTGCATATTAGCCAGAAAAAAGTCCCAGTAAACTAAGTCAGAGCATCCCAAGATGAGAAAGAGCAATTCAGTGATGTTTTTCACGTGACAGTGAAGTCAGAAACATCTGTGCACATTCATCTGATGAATACAGTGTTTTCTAATTGCTGGGCTGTGTTGACTAGTGGAGATGAGCATGTCAGAAGCCATGATTCGTAGGGACAGACTGGCTGTAAGGTTTAGGGAAACCAAGTAACTTCCTGTCTTGGTGTGCCAGAAAGGCTGCATTTGGAGAAGTTGCTGGCCAAGTTTGACAGGACTGCCCATTTCCTGTTGGGAGAAGTCAAGTAGCCAGTTTTCCTTGGGTCTCAATCCTGTTGGACACTCAGTCCCAGGGCCCACCCAGATGATCTCTGAAGGTCACATCTGTGGCCCTTCTCCCACCCGCACCTGTGACCCATCTCACTTGCCAGCTCCCTCAGACCCTCAATGACTCCCAGACACTCTGCTCCCTATTCATGGTAGTCAGGGCTGAGATGGGCATATAGAAGGACCAGGTGAATGACCCAGGGTGTATCCCTTGGAGGGCCCAGCCTCTGGATGAACTCGTGCAGAGCAAGTTCCAGAGAAGAGCAATCCTTTTGTGATGTCAGGGGCTGGCAATTTGGTTTTCCAAATTCAACAGTGACCTGATTATTTCCAGCTTGAAAACACCCATGTGCTATTGGCTCTCTGACAATACTTAGTTGGAAGTTTCTAGGAAGATAGCTTTCTGAGTGTTTGGCACAGTGTGTCTTTTGGGTCAGAATGTTAGTTTGCATGGTCAGCACTGTGGCTACAGGATTTGTAATAAAAGCCAGCTCTGTCAGACTACACATCCCTGTAACATCTTCTTACAGTTGAGAGAAGGGGAGAAAAAGAACAGCAAAGAGAGTTTTGGTTACCTATTGCTGAGTAAGAAACTACCCCAGAACTTAGTGGTTTGAAGCAATGGCTATTTTACTTGCTTATGATTTTGTGATACAGGGATTTGGAGAGGCACAGTGGGGAGGGTTTGTCTGCTCCACAGTGTCTGAATGCTTAGCTGGGTGGCTTTAAATGACTGGGGATATTGGCTGGGATCGTCAGTCGGGGTCATATGTCTGGGCTCTCAGTTCTTTGTCAGTGGCTTCTCCACATGGCTAGCTGGGCCCTCGCATGGGAGTCTCTGAATAGTGAGACTTCTTCACTGCTAGCTGCCTTCCCCCTACATAGTGGGAGCTGCCAGCCTTCTCGAAGTCTTGGCCCAGAGCAAGCCCTTTGTCATTTCTGCCATGTTCTACTGGTCAAAGCAAGTCATAGGACTTGCCTAGATAGGAGATGGGAAAGAGACTCCATTTCTTGGATGTGAGCAACGACAAATAATCTGTGGCTATCTTCAATCTACCACAGAGAGAGAAGTGGAAAGAACATTTTTTTATTCATGTTCTTTCTAGGTTCTGATCAGAGTAAGTCAAGCCCAGGCAGTTGACAGAACTCCCTGTGATTCCTGGCTTCCTCCTCTCACTGGCCAATTTTTAACTTTGGGGTAGAGAGTCGACAAGTGGTCTTTGAACCTTCATTCACACATAGCCACTCAGTCTTTTCATTTTTCACAACTTCCATTTTGCTTTTCTGCCTTCCAACACCTAGTTCTTTCTAGATGAAGTGTTTAAAAAAATCTTTTATCATGTATTTTTTTGTTTTATGAAAATCATTGAAGTGGTACAAAATTACATTTTCACTTGCAAAATTATGACAATACTATAGCACACACAGTAAAACATAAAAACCCTCCTTTACTTTGACTCTCCATCTACTCACTTCTGGACAAGTAGAAACCATAGTTCATTGTGTCTCTCTTTACACTCCTGTCCATACATATACATTCAAGTATATGTACGTAGACTAAGAGTGTTTTGTTCCTTAAATGAGATCCAATATTCTGTGTTATTCTGCAAGTTGATTTTTCCATCTAACGATATGTCATGGTGATGATTCTATATTCCTATACTGACCCACTTATTCCCTTGAACCTGCTGTATATTAGTCCATGGGACTGACATGGCATGATTAACACAATAACTCTCCTCTGGTAATGGACCTTGAGCTGTTTGTAATTGTTTTCCAATGACAATAAGTGGAATTGAAATATCTATTCTTGCATATATACCTTTCTGCACATGTGCACATGTCTTTATAAGTTGGATGCCTGGAAGTGGAACAGCTGGGTCAGAGTATGAGTGCTTATAACTTCAACAGATGTAGAGAGCTGACCCTCAAAATGTAGGGTACACTCCTCCAATATTTTCCTGTGACCTTGATGACACTGGCTGTTACTGTTTTTCATTCTTCCAGGCTGATGGATGGGTGAAAATAATATCTTACCATTGCACTTCTTTCCTATAACTATTTATTCCTTTTATTTCTTCCTCTGAAACATCTTCTGTTAAAGTCATTTGCCAAGTAAAAAGTATGTTCTTTATGTTTTGCTAAATATTTGTGGGAGCTCTTCACATATCAATCTTTTGCTGTTTCCTAAAGTTAAATTCCCAGATGTGGAATTGCTAGGTCAAAGGATTTCTCGAGTCTTCCTGCAGATTGTACTCTTGGAAGGGACTCCTCTGGCCACACTGATAAGTTGAGTCTCATTCTTCCTCACTACACAAGTTCCCTGTATAGAGGAAATAAAGCTGAGAACCGTACACTAATCCATTCTACGGCTATCAGTGCCCAGCTGTGCCAAGCTACTTTACATAGAATTAGCAAACTTTTTAAAAAAAGATGTTATTTGAGAAAGAGAGAGTGCGAGCACGGGG
>LNAC01001431.1:81328-119736 GCA_002007465.1 Ailurus styani
AAAATAAGTGAGCCAAAGGCAGACGCTTAACCAACTGAGCCACACGGGAGCCCCTAATTAGCAAACTTCTTCCTTAATGTAGCCGAACTGATAGGTGACTCACTGGCCAGCACAAGAACTAAGATCTTTCACTCAGTGACTTCACATTTTCTCTTTTTCCTGCAGATTTAGGTGGAAAACATAGACTTCGGCTTGTCACTGAGCCATTTGCTGAGTACCTTCTATGAAAAAGGCTTTGTTTTAGGCACTACTGCTTAGTATTATGATTTGGAATCTCTAAGGATGAGTTAAATTTTTGAATATGGAAGTACAAAGAGGCCATTTGCAGTTCCAGATTTCGTGTGTGTGTGTGTGTGTGTGTGTGTGTGTGTGTGTGTGTGTGTGTGTGACTTGAACTGTGAGGGCTGGGTTATAGAACTTGTTGAACTGCTAGGTTTAGCTGACTGGCTTCTGAACCTCAGTGTGGTTCTTGTGTTCCCTATTTACAACAGGTTCACAGGCAGTTGGAAATGTTGCTTTGTTAGACATAGCCATAAGCAAAAGAGAAAACTTTAGCAAAAGTTGAAAAAGCAGATAATTTGTGTGTGGACATGCATAGGAAATACACTACTCTTAAAGGAAATATGATTTAGGAGATATCCAGGAGCTTGTACAAACACTTCTGTCATTTGAGAATTTAGAAATTGCCTTAGCATACATGTTTGACACATTTTATTAAAAACCGTTCCTACAAGAACAGCTGTGCTTAGATGATTTGTGCTTCAGTTATCTGAAGCCTTTCAAAATCGAGAACATTAAATTCTGTACCACGAGTGACTGAATCGTTATTATTGGAGGTCGTTTTTGTTGTTGTTGGTTTGTTGGGTAGACTGGTGACTTGCTGAGGTGAAACCTTTGAAGCAAATGTGGGTACCCCACCCAAATGTAGCATGGGTGTATTTGCTGTTGCTACTCATTAATTGGAGGGACACAGTTAATACAGTGTGATGCAGGAACATGGGAGTTGAAGCAGGAAGAATTGATGTGAGTCCTGATTTTCTTCCTAATGGATTGTCATCTTTGGGAAGTCACCTAAATCTTAGAGCTTCATTTTCTTACCTGTAAAATTGTTAATGCCAGCCACTGAATTTTGTGAACACCAAAAAACCTTTGGATGGGAAGGTACTTAAAACATAAAAGTGCTCTTCCAATGTGATTTTTTAAATTTCACCATAATAGGGCGCCTGGGTGGCTCAGTGGGTTAAAGCCGCTGTCTCCGGCTCAGGTCATGATCTCGGTGTCCTGGGATCGAGGCCCACATCGGGCTCTCTGCTCAGCAGGGAGCCTGCTTCCTCCTCTCCCTGTCTCTCTGCCTGCCTCTCTGCCTACTTGTAATCTCTCTTCTGTGTCAAATAAATAAATAAAATCTTAAAAAAAATAAATTCCCTAGTAGCCACATTTAAAATAAATAAATAAATAAATTTCACCATAATAACAAAAAGAGGGGAACTGCACCCATCCATCCATCCATCAACAGTTTTTGATTACCTGCCATGACCCAGGCATTGAGCTAAGTGCCAGAATAATGAAATAAACAGGACCTGGTTCCTGAGTTGTGGTTTACAGACCAGTGGAGATGATGGTCAAGATAATGGCCAGTCCAGTCCAGTCCAGGTTGTGTTGAAGCTGGCTCATTCAGACTCATAAGAGCTGACTGCTAAATTCTCAGGAATTCTGTGAGTGGGCTGTTAAACACAGTCATTGCTAAAAATGATGTATATAGTTGACTCTCATTATTCACGGATTCCATATTCATGAATTTGCTTACTCACTAAAATTTATTTGTAAGCCCGAAAATCAATAGCTGGGACACTTTTGTGGTCATTTGCAAACATGTGCACGTGTGGAGTTGGAAAAATTCAAGTTGCCCAATGTGCATGCTCCCAGCTGAGGTCAAACAAGACCTTCTTGTTCCAGCTCTCATACTGTAAATGAGTTTCTTTTTTGTGGTATATTTAGTGCCAGGTTTTTCACATTTTTGTGCTTTTTGTGGGTGATTTCACTGTTGAAAATGGCTCCTAAGTGCAGTACTCAAAGGCTGACTCGTGTTCCTAAGCACAAAAAGGTTGTGATGTGCTTTATGGAGAAAATACATGTGTTAAAAGCTTTGTCCAGGCATGAGTTATAGTGCTGTTGGTCATGAGTTCAATGCTAATGAATCAGCAGCATATAGTAAATAAGTTGTCTTTAAACAGAAACATACATTAAACAAGGTCATGCATTGATTAGTTGGCAAAATATTTTGACCAAAGGCTTGCAGGTAACTAACCCTCTACTTCCTCTAGAAGCAATAATTCAATATTTGCCAACTGAGTGTTTGCAACAACTTTACAGAACGTTACTACCATGAATAATGAGAATTGACTATATACACTTACAATAAAAATGAGTTATATTACACAAAAGGTCGTAAAGACTCAAAACTCCTTACTTCCTAATTATTTTGCTACATATTACTATCACCTATGCTCTTGAGGTTTTATGTGTATTATAACTGTAGAGTAGAAATACGATACAGTGGAGGGTCCATGGTCAGTGATGACAAGCTGGTAGTTGGACATTGGCCACGGTGGGAGTATTTACATGACAGAGATCAGCAAATGCTACAAACCAAGGCTCCCCAACTTCAGCCCCCAACCAGTTGTTAAACATTTACCAGAGCACAACTGCCTTCAACTTTCTTTAGGGACCTATCTTTGTGCTGCTGGAGCCAACTCTCAGACACCAGGAAGGAAGCAAGTTGTTAGGAATTTAGCTCCTCCTACCTCCACCCCAGGGCCATTAGCCTAGCCGATGACTGACTGGTGCTCTTATGCCTGGAAGTGGCCTTTATATTCCAGAGCTCCCCAGGGGATTCACATGAACTGAGATGCCCAGATCCCTGCGGTCAGACCCCTGTTAGGTTTCCTCCTCTTCCCTGTTCTGCTTTCCTCTTGCCCTTACTGGTTTCTCCCGGGAGCTCTTCCTTGATACATCCCATGTACATACACCCGAGTCTCAGGGCCTGCTTTGAAAGCATGCCGTCAAAGACAGTACTCCGGAAAACCTGAGAAGAAAGTCATGGGGTCAGCGATGAGTGTGTGGATATCTCAGACTGGTCCTGAAGACCTACTAGTAGGTCTTGATTTTCTGGCTCTAACTCCTTAAGAAGGCAATGCTTTCCAGTTTTATCCTTCCATTTATATGTTCTCAGAACCTGTCAACAGGTGTGAACAAAAAGTTCTTTAGGTTTTACAGTTGCAACTTAGGTGCTTAACGCATTCACATTTTTATAAAATCGACCGGATTACTGGAGTGTCCTTTACTCAGCCTAGCTGTTGGTGGGTTTGCCTCTGCTAAGCTCGGCTAGTGGCCCTGAACTTTGACATGCAATAATAAATCAAGCTTTCATCAAGTTCTTCTTAGCCTGTTGGGAAACAAAAACCCTATAAGCAATGCTGCAACAACTTCCTTTGAAATTCTAATTCGTTTTACCATGATAAAAAAATGTGATAAGTAGTCAAGAAGTCCACTGTGCTGTTGTCTACAACTGGAATATGATTTCCTAAATAGTTTCTTTATTTTCAAATTATTCTTGCTCTGGAGTTAGCAAGTGCCAGTTCAGATGCACGGTCTAGTAATTGTGCAGTAATTAAATGCTTGCTTGGGAAAACAATTTTAGATCACTGAATTGCTTTACTGCATTCTGAAAAGCTGAAAGGGCCATTCAATCAGGTAGAGCCTGTGTGTTTGTCTTTGAAACCAGACTTGTCATAAATTATTCACACGGGCAAAGACTGAATTTGAAAAGGAAGAAACTTGGGGCATAGGGCTCTTATTGTTCCAACAGTCATTGGAGAGTTCAGTAGGCCACATGAAAGGAGGCCTGTCTTGAAGATTCCTGGCAAGGTTTTGGGGATAAGGATGATTCCTGGCAAGGTTTTGGGGATAAGGATGCACTTCCTAGCAAATCTGCTTTTAAACTGAGACCACTCACTGACTGGAGGGCTTTTGCTTCCTCTCTTGGATGCTGCTCTGGTTCCAACAGCCCCAGAGAAGAAAGCGTTCCCATCAACTTGTGCTCAGTTACATAATTTAGAGGAAAGCATAATAATATGATTTCACAAAGTATGACATAGGTGAGAGAAATATTAGTATAAACATTGGGCATCATGTGTATTACTGCATATAAGAGAAATTCTTTGCTGAGACTTCTAAATACATCATTTTGCATTTGCCCTAGGAGTTTGTTTTTATTGAGGAATAATTTGCCTACAGTAGAATACACAAATCTTAAGTGTATCATTTGATGAATTTTTAAAAATATTTATTTCAGAGAGAGAGAGAGAGAGCGCACGTGCACGCATGTGCCATGAGTTGGGGGCGGAGCAGTAGTGAGAGAGGAGAGAAAATCTCAAGTGGACTTCCCGCTGAGCACGGAGCTGGATACAGAGCCCTATCCCATGACCTATAGATCGTGACCTGAGCCAAAACCAAGAATCAGATGTTCACCCCAGGCACCCCCCCCGTGACTTTTTATCTGTATACTTGTATAACTGCCACCCAAATAAAGATACAGAATAATTCCATCACCCTGGAAACAATCCCCTCCTACTCCCACACAAATGACACCCTCTCCCAGAGGTAACCACTATTCTGATTTCCTACACATTAGTTTCACCTGTTCCTGAAATTTATCTAATTAGATGGATTCTTTTTTTCTGGTCTGGCTTCTTTCCCTATGCACAATACATCTGAGAAGGCTGTAGAACACATCAACCCTTCATTCCTTTGTATTGCTAGGGTTTACCTGATTGCACGGGTGTACCACAGTTTGTTCAATCTCTTCTTGATGAGTTTTTCTGCACTTTTTGCCTACTATGAGAAAAACTGATATAAACATTCTTGTATAGGTATTTTTGTGGACAACGCACAAAAAAGAGCTATTTTAGGCACTTATTTCTTTTGGATACATACCTAAGAGTAGCACTGCTGGGTCTGTCTTAAAATTTACCAAAAAAATTACACACACACACACCCCAATCAGAAGAGTGCAGGAAAAGTGACTATTTTCCTAATATCTGCTCTCAGCAGAGTGAGGACACAACCTTGTACTGCCTGATGGCATTATTTCGGCAATTAGGCTTGGAATACTTCAAGTGATTGCTTAGCCATAGTGAATTGGAGAAAAAGAACTCAGATTCTTTCTTGGTGAGATGAATACAGGTCCTGTGTGTCTGAATAGATCGAAGTGTTCAGGAGCCCTTGCAAAGGATTGCTTAGTACTTTGGAAATTGGGTTAAGCTGAGACTCATTGCCTGGAAACAGGATAGTTTGGTTTACCTTGGAATCACCCATGGCTGTAGATAATCAAACTGTGTTGGGGGAAGGAATCCAAGCAGGATGGATTATGAGACCTCAGTACAAAGGGCTATGGGGCTACCAGAATTGTCTTGGTTGCTCCCCATGGGATCACATTTGAGAGTTACTCTTTGCTACCAATCCTCTGATAATGGAACTGGGGTGCAGACCAGCCTGACCAAAGAAGAGAGGGCTGGTAGGCCTGTGAAGGGGTTATAGCGCCCCCCCGCCCCGAGGGACACTGAAATGTTCCTCCTTACAGGACATAACTTCCCCGGCTGAGGTCAAGTTCAAGATGTGTTGAATAATGTCTCAGACATCACTACCTCAATAACCCTCTTTGAAAGTTTCAAAATAAATGTAAAGTATATTGGGGATTTGTTGGGAAGAATCCAATTCAGAGAAGGCTTAAGAGGAACATATATAATGTTTAAGCTCTCACAAAGGGGAGAACGAATCCTCTCTGGTTTTTCTTTCTTTCTTGTTTCTGGCAGAAGGGCATCACATGATTGGATGAGATCTAATTTTTGCTTTGTTAATGAAGGTGGTAAGGTAAGATGACAACTTCATCTTCAGAATTCTGTAGGCAAAATGCCTCTACAAGATGGCTGTGAGCCTTTTGTGTCTTGCTGGCTCAGGGTGTAAAATGAGCGATTCTGAACCCACGCCAGTACCACGCTTCCAGCGAGCATTTGGAAGTGTGTGGGAGCATTTTTGATTGTCACAATGACTGGGGGGCGTGCTACTTCCATTTGCTGAAGTGGGGGAGAGAGCAAAAATGTCTAGCACGAGGAAGAGTTGTCCCATCCAACATGCCAGTAGGGCCCCTGTTGAGAAATACTTTTTCTTTTCCCTCTCAGGCGATCTGGAGACGTTTATGTGCAATTTATATTCAGAAGGTTTAACAACACAAACAAAATATGTCAAGTAAGTGAAAGTTAGCAGACTTAAGGAGCTTATTGAGACAGAAGGACTGGAGCTGTCTGGTTTTGGACATTCTGACCACTTTATCCAAAGCAGAAGTGGAGCAGTAGTGAGGAATGACTCTAAGTGGGATATGGAGGTGGAGAGATTGGTTTTCCAGGCTCCCCAACATTTTTTTCTTTATTCTCCTCCAGACTTTCACTGATCCTGCCCTTCTTCTTCCATGCTTTTTGGGATAAGGGAAGAAGCTGATAAATTCATTAAGTTGTGAGCGTTTTCTCTTGCTCCTCCTAGCAGGATATCAGGAAGTGAAGAATCTCAAGTGCTGGAATTTCAGATGTGGGGGAGGTAGGTAGGTGTTTTAGGCTGTGAGGTATTTCTAGAACTTCTTAAATTATTCCTGGGCAAGTAATAACTTATTTTCCTGTGAGGCTGGCTTTAGATGTGGAAACCAAAGTGTTAGAATTTGCTGTAACCATGGCAAAGGGAGTGAAGGGGGGGAATGGATACCTTTGTGAGTTCACTGGCGTATGATTGGGCTGAACAAGACTCTTTTGAAGTATCAAGTTTAGAACTCACCAAGTGCGTTGTCAACTTTAACGCTCTATGCAATTTTGACGTATAATTATTATAGCGAAACTTCCTAGTCTGTTTCATAGCACTTATTTCAGAACCTTACACAAAATATCCATTCAGTAAACATGTCCCAAATGATCAGACATGAGAGCTGCTGTGGGGATTACAGAATAAGATCTCAGGCTGCCGTATGTATTGATGGGCCTCAAGTCCGACTGAGAAGGAAATCCTGCTGCAGTATTCTTTTTGTTTCCATTAAGCATTTCCTGGGAGGGAATTCTTTTCCTTTGTGAACAGAATTGATGAGCGCTTCCCCCAGGCTTCCGAATGACTTGGAATTATTCTGTGGCTATTCAGTTTCTAAAGGAAGGGTTTGGGGGACCACCATTAGCGTCATGGTCATCCAGTGCCTGACCCAACTGTTGATCAGGGAATCTAATTACAAGAGCCTCTGGGATTAGTGGACCAAGATTCTAGGATCAGAATGTTAGGGATATCCTAATCACTACCTTCCCGAGTTGGGAGAGAATAAAAAATGACAAGATCTTAAATACCTACCTACATGTATTGAGCAAGTGTTGTGCCAGCCATTGTGCTATGCTTCCTGGACATGAGAGTGAGGAGGACCCAGTCACTGCCTTCATCATGTTCACAGTCTAGGGAGGGTGTTGGCCCGAGGGTCTGAACCTTGGTTGCAGATTACGGTCACCGAAGAGCTTTAAAAAATGCCCACATTGCACCAAGGTCAGTAAAATTGGGATTTCTGGGGGTAGAACCCAGACTTCAGGATCTTTTAAGGCACCCCAGTTGATCCCAAAGTATAGCTGAGGCTGAGAAACACTAGGGAAGGGGGAGAGAGGCCAATTTGTAAAGAAAATTTTAGATGAAAACATGACAAGTGTTCTGTAGAGATACAGAGTGCAGCTGGAGGAACACAGAGGAGAAGAAGCTACTTCTCACACCTAAGAGCTGCTCTTCACATCATCAGAGCTAGAAGAGCACCCACAAATGGGGAACTCTGGAAATGAGAATGAGGGTGATGGGTATTGAGGAGGGCATGTGTTGCAAGGAGCACTGGGTGTTATACACAAACAGTGAATCATGGAACACTACATCAAAAACAAATGATGTACTCTATGGTGACTAACATAACATAATAAAAGAAAAAAAGAAAAAAAAAGAACGAGGGTGGCATCTGAATTGCTTTCTGATGGAACAAATTCCCCTCTGCAGATTAATCTGTATTGGTGACTCTGGGGGTTCAACAGCGAGAGTTGACCATTTGTGCAGTACACTCCCCACTCCTCCTTCTGGCCTCCCTGTCCTTTCTTTATACACATACAGAGTATGCTGAATGCGACAGACAGGTTAGCGGTTGCTAACTTATTAAAATAAAAAAAGGAAAACGAAAGCTTGCTGTTTCTCTCTGCTTGTGAGAAACAAAACAAAACCAAACCCTTATTACAGTATGTGCTGTGGTCTTGCGGCTAAGCCTACCTGAAAATAACAATATAAATGAACCACTTAATGTATTCAGGTTCTAGCTCTAAATACATTAACCGTGATCCTTGTAACACCCTTTAAGGAAGTATGATTATCCTCAGGAAACAAACTGAGGGTTGCTGGAGGGGTGGAAGGGATAGGGTGGCTGGTGATGGACACTGGGGAGGGTATGTGCTATGGTGAGTGCTGTGAATTGTATAAGACTGATGAATCACACACCTGTACCCTCAAAACAAATAATACATTATAAGTTAATTAAAAAAAAGAAAGTATGATTATCACTGGTTAACAGAAGAGGAAACCTGCTCAGAGAGCAGGACTAATTTGCCAAAGCCATATGTCTTTTTGGCAACAGAGCTGGGATCCAAATCCATGTCCATCTGAGTGGAAAGTGCCCCCTCTTTCTGTGTTGCCTTCGAGCTTGTTATATCTGACAAATGACTTCATTGAGGTGGGAATGTTGATATATTTATGGGATTCATCTCAATATCACACTGACAGGGTGGAGCTGGCAACGAATTCAGTATTTTTACCACCACCGCTGCCACCGCCGCCATCACTGAGTGTATGGATCTGGGGGATGAACTCTTGAATAAGCCTCAGTGGAAGGGGGAGATAGCTTGTAGGGAGAAGCCATTTGAGAGTTCACTGGGCCGTGAGATTATAAAAATAATGAGAACTATAAAGTATCTAACTGGATTTTTAATTAAAAAAACACAAGACAGGATTTAATTGTGCATTCTAGAGGCTCAAGCTTCCAGAATGTGCAACAATGTGGCTACAGAGTAACTGTACTAACCTCCATGTAGAGACTCATCGCCACACCACTGCTAAGGTGATCTGAGCTTCTGGCAGAAAAAAGAGAGTGTAAAACAACCTGAACTCTAAAAAACAAACTGCCGCCACTACCGCCTCACTACTAACAACAACACAACAGAAGCCAAGTGCTATGGGCTGGATGCTTATGCCCCCCCCCCATTCCTATGTTGGAATCCTAACACCTAATGTCATGATATTAGGAGATGAGGCCTTTGGGAAGGGCCTGGGTCATGTTGGTGGCGTCCTTATGAATGGGATTTATGCCCTTACAAGAGAGACCCAGACAGCTCCCTCACCTTTCAGCCATGTGATGATGATACAGTGAGAGGATCCCCCTCTATGACCCATGAAATGGGTCCTTACCAGACACAGAATCTACTGGTGTCTTGATCTTACACTTCCCAGTCTCCAGAGCTGGGAGAAGTGTGTGTTGTTTCCAAGGCCCCCAGGCTACAGTATTCTGTTCTAGAAGTCTGAACTAACACATCTAGGCGTTACCCCATTTCTCCTTTTCTCTTGAAGAAAACCAGTGAATCTGGTTTTTAAGGTTTTGTTTAATATCACTGTAGTGGAGTATTATTTATATAGTAACCTCTGTGTTACTTGTCCACAGGAATGCCCATTTCCCTCTCTGTATCTCCCACCATTCAGGCAGCAGTGAAACCCTCCTATATAGATTGCCACAAGGGAGGATGGGCATAGCAGGAAGAGAGAGAGAAAGACATGCACCTCACAGATTTTGAGTCTCTAAACAGATTCAGAGACAAGGTTTTGAGATTCACTAGCACAGCTTTTAACACTAGTAGAGCCAACAGTTAGGCTGTAAACTAGTAGTTCTCAAACTTCTTGTATCACCATCACCTTGGGGTGTTTTAAAATCTACCAGTGCCTGGAATTTCCCCTGCGAAGACTCAGTTTTAGTTGATTTTTGGTGGCATTCATTTATTTTATACATACACACACACACACACGTATATTTACACACGAACTTCCAATAACATTAACGTGCAACCAGGTGGAGAACCAAAGCCTTAAAGTTCCCAAACTTTTCTGCCTATTAAAATTACCTAGGGAGCTTTTAAAATCCCCAATGCCGAGGGTGTACTCATACCACTAAAATTACAATGTGTGGAGGTGGGAATTAGGTGCCCTCAACGGCAGGTTTGGAAGAATTCCTGCTGAGAGTTCTAGTGCAATATACTTGGGAGTTTACACAGATTGGCAAGTGAGAGGGGAGGTGAAGAAGAGAGAGAGAGGAGCTGAGCTGGCGGTGTGTCCTTGAGAAGGGGCTCTGTGACATGTGTGCCCTACACCCCCATCAAGGTGCAAAGTGTAATGGGCAGTGATGTGCTGCTAAATGTTTAACAGATGGCTAGCCAAGAAAAAAGCCCTGATTCGTAGTGTCTGCTACTTTCTGTGGTATCAATACTCCCACCATACATGGCCACGTTCAAGTTACCAACACACACAACATCACTGCTGGTGGAGCTGGAAAGAGATAGACACCCCTGGCTCTAGTGAGTACATATGAGCTGCCTTCAGCATGTTAGCCAAGAGGTGAGGAGCATGAGAAATCCTTCACACAAGTTTGGGGATCTGAGGGCACAGAGTCGCGTGCTTTATTTCTAGACTCGAACCAGAAACGAGAAGAGCCTAAGGTTTCCCCAGAATGTGTCATCTAGAGTGGAAACAGGAGCATATCCAGGAGGGTCTAGGTAGTAAGGATGGAAGACCAGCTCCCATGTTTCCTGTCACCTCCTGGTGGCACGAGAGAGCCAGACTTTCCTATACCTCTGAGAGTATTATGGAAGTGGCTGGACATAGGCTGGAAGAGCTCAACGGCCCCTGAGGTTAGGATGAGAAAGCCATGGAGAGCTTTGAATGACTGATTGTTGATGGGCACAGAGAAACAGACTACGGATGCAAATGTGGAGGATGCCAACAAGGACAAAAGCTGGGAACAACTGACAGTCAGTTGCCTCCTCTTAAAGCCACGAGGCTACTAACCTCTAGGACCCATAGTCAAGAACTAACAGAAAGACCTGAGGTAACTGAAAAGTTGGCGGCTATTAATCACCATAGTAATTAAAGGTTATTACAGGGAATATAGCCAGGATCCCTCTCTCCCTTTTTTATTTCTTGGCACAAGACAAAAAAGGAAAACAAAACCCGATTTTAGATTCATCTTGTTAGAGCTACTGAAATGATGCAGTAGGGTATTTTTCTTCTTTCTTGCTTCTGGAAGACATAACTGGCAGTATTTTGCAAATTTCCTCTGACAAAGAACAGCACACCCCAAGTTCACTGCAGTGACCTTACTGAAGGTTGATATGAGTAGGACAAGACAGAACACCTTAGAAAAGTCCACAAGCAAACATACCACTTAGACCAGGGATGTAACAGGAGCCTCTGTCCCCTCCCTGGGATGTGCGTTGCTGAACATCTCCTCGGCCATTGGTAGATGCCCAGTGGACAGCACTCACTGAGTGCCTGGTGGCATTTAAGCTACTGCTGGTCTTGTGCACTGTGATCCTCGCAGACTGTCAACAGTAGGAGAAATTTTATTAGGAGAGGCTGAACAGCAAGAAGAACACCAGAGTGACAGTCAGTAGACCTCAATTCTCATCCTGGCTCCCTATCAGCTATGTGATCATGAGCAAACCTGGTTTCCTAAATAGTTTTATAGGAACACATGCATGCCCCATTCATTTACTTATTATTGATAGCTGCTTTCACACCCCAACAGCAGAGCTGAGTGGTTTTAAGAGATTGTCTGGACTGTAAAGTTTTTTACATAAAAAGTTTGCTGGCCCCTGATCTCAGCTCATGGGATGACAGTCCACTCAATTATTCAGGCCCCAAACCAGAGCCATCCCTGACTCTCTTCTCTTTCACTCACACACACACACACAAACACACACACATGCATGCACACACACACACCCCCGCCATCCTTGTGGCTCTCTCCTATAGAAAGATTCTGGTATCTTCTCAGCATCACCACTGGTCTAAGTCACTGTCAGCTCTTGTTTGCACCTTCATCCCTTGCCTGGATCAGTAGGCCAGCTTTTAGTTTTGTCTTGTTTCCAGTCTTTTCTCAACATAGTGGGTAGAGTGAGGCTTTAAAAATGCCAGACTGTGTCACTGTCTTGTCCAAAACCCAAGATGGCTGCCCATTGCATTCAGAATGAGATGGGGAGAATTCATAGCATGGCCTCCGGGGCCCTACATTATTTACCCAGCCCCCAGCCTGCCCCAATTATGTGACTTATCTCCTTCCAACTCTTCTCTTCCTTCTCTCTGCTCAGCCACCCGGCCTCCCTGCTGCCTACCTCTGCTAGTGCCTGTGCGTTCCTGCCTCAGAGCCTTTGCACTGACAGCTCCCTCTAACTGGAACATATTTGCCTGGTTACATCCATGAGCTAACTCCCTCCCTGCCTCCTGGGCTAGGCTGAAGGCATCCTAGAGATGCCTCCCTTGACTGCTGTCTCTAAAATAGCACCCCTATCCCTCCCTATCCCCTTCCCCTGCTTTTTCTTCAGAGCAGTTAACGTGGTTATTGTCTACTTCCTCATTAGAATGCAACTCTTGATACTGTAGTGCAAGCACAGTGTTCAATAAATATTTGAGTGAAGGGACTCAGTTTCCTCATGTGTAAAATGAATGAGAGGGCCATCTGGCCGGAGCATCTGTTACTGAACTGGTTGCCAGGATTGTTTCCACTGATCTGACTGGCTAAGTGGGAGTCCCTTTCCTCCTTATGTCAGTCCCTCCCAAAGCCTGTGGGTGGAATGACATCTTCCTTTTCTTTGGTCAGGAGTATCTGAGTCCTGACGCATGCTTGCTGGAACCTCAAAGCCAGCTCTCTTTCACGAGGGACCACCACGGGAATGCCCTTTCTGCCCACCTCTTGTAAGTATGGTGCAAATCAAATACAATCAGAGACTTGACACTCGGCAGCTCTGTGTAAGTGGAAAGAAATACAGAGGAAATAACACAGGTGAGGACTTATCCCATAGGATCGCCCCTCCACGCTCACCGCGACTGCTTTTGCGGGCTACTTGGGATATAATGCAGGGATTGAAAACAAAATAGAGAAGTGGCTGGAACTTGAGGTTAATAACAGCGTTGTTAAAATGTAAAAAAAAAAAAAAGAATTAAAGAAAGGAAAACCCAAGTATTTCCACCTTCGCGATCTGACTAATCCCCCAATCCCCGCCCTCACTGGCCTTTAACACTGCTGCCCCTCAAAGAAACCACTTGAATCATTTGAGGATTTCAGAAAATAAGTCAACTGGTTATTTAGACACTTAAATAGCAACAATTCCAACGCCTAAAATCCTCATAAGTGTATGTGAAACAATTCACATCCAAGTTGCTAAGCACTCAGAGTTAACTCTGACCTGTTCCTTAGCCGTCTCTTTCCCCTTATGCACTGTGAGGGGGGTGTACGATGAAGGTTTTGGCTCTGGGTTTTGCAGGACATCCAAAGAGACAATAGAGTAAAACTCCTGAAGTACTTTCAAGCAAGCTTTCTGGCCTGCAGCTGGTACAGGTGGCTAATGACCATTTAACTTAGGCATTTTTCACCTGGACGACAGTACTGTATGTTCTGGATCATATTTTTTTGCCTTCTATCTGTCCTCATAAGGATGAAAGACTGAGTATTTTGAATATCTAATGAGATAGAGCTAACCCCAAGCTCTTTTATGTTCTCCTGAGATGTGAGCTGTGTTCAGAGACAATGAAGAGACACCAGTGGGTGAATTGTGGACTTCCAAGTGGTCCCGGCTTCTGCTGCCTTCTGGCTGGGAAATGATACAAATCCATGTGACCAGTGACAGTGGGACATGTGCCAGTGAAAAATCCTGGTCAAAATATGATGCTACTTTCATCCTGAACTTTATGGCACAGAGATGAAGTGCCTGGCTATGGAATCAGACAGAGGCATTCAGTCTCACTCTGCTACTTACTAACTTGATAAGTTTATACAAGGTACTTGTCCCCGTGGTTCAGTTTTTGATCTGTAGAATGGCGGGATGAAGTTATCTAATTTAGAGGATTGTTTTAGGACTAGATTAGGCAACTGCTTGTACAGTCCTCGGTCTGGTGCCTTGCACATAATAAACACTTGAGAAATGTGAACTAGTCATCATCATAACATTAGTAGATTCCCAGGACTGTTGTAACAAAGCTCCAGAGACTTGGTGGCTTAAAACAATAAAAAATTATCCTTGCACATTGCTGGAGGTTAAAACTCTGAAATCAAGGCATTGGTGAGGCTCTGAAGGCTCTAGGGGAGGATCCCTCCTTGTCTCTTCCTAGCTTCTGGTGGTCACTGGCAGTCCTTAGCATTCCTTGGCTTGTAGACACCTCACTCCCATCTCTACCTTCATCTTCACAGGGCCTTCTGCCCAGGCACAGGTCTGTGTCCACAGTTCTCTGGCCTTACAAGGACACCAGTCCTAATGGGTTTGGGCTTTACCCTATTCCAGCATGACTTCTATTCTTTTTTTTTTTTTTTTAAAGATTTTTTATTTATTTATTTGACACAGAGAGAGAGATTACAAGTAGGCAGAGAGGCAGGCAGAGAGAGAGAGACAAGCAGAGGAGGAAGCAGGCTCCCTGCTGAGCAGAGAGCCCGATGCGGGCCTCGATCCCAGGACGCTGAGATCATGACCTGAGCCGAAAGCAGAGGCTTTAACCCACTGAGCCACCCAGGCGCCCGACTTCTATTCTTAATCTGATGGCACCTGCAAAGACCCTATTTCTAAATAAGGTTGGATTTTGAGGTTCTGGGTGGACATGAACTTTGGAGGGACACTATCTACCCCAGTACACACGGTTTGGGCAGGTACAAAGTCCTGCAAAAGATTAAGAGCAGACTGGAAGAGCTCACTCTGAATGAAGCAGAATGTGGGCAAGAAGGGATGCAGCTGGGATGAGTCCCAGGGGACACTATCTCTCTTCCTCCCCTCCAGGAGAACTGTGCACATTTAGTGGGGCTGCTTAGTTCTGGAGTTGAAAGCTGGGAGCTGCCAGGAACAGTTAGGAGAGTGATGACAGCAGATGGATTAAATTAGAGGCTGAATCCTGTGGGCTCAGGGGTTAAGTCTCAATCCGTTTTGGGGTGCAATCAGGCACATCCTAGGGCACATCGAGAGCTGGAAGGAGAAGGAATCGACAACTTTGTTACAACATTCTTCAGTGTTTCCTTATGTAGCAACATCCGGCCCTACAACCAGCTTCTCAAACTGCCTGTGCAGAGAAATCCCAAGGGGATCTCGTGGAAATGCACACTGTGATTCAGTAGGTCTGGGGTGATGACTGAGTCTGTATTTCCAACACGTTCCCAGATGATGCTGACAGTGTTGCTGGTCCATGGACCACACTTAGTTCTAGGCTTGGCTTCTGCTGCACATCACTCAAAAGAAGCTACCAACCATGCATCTTTAAAAAATACCTTTGGGGGCACCTGGGTGGCTCAGTGGGTTAAAGCCTGGCTTCGGCTCAGGTCGTGATCCCAGGGTCCTGGGATCGAGGCCCGCATCGGGCTCTCTGCTCAGCAGTGAGCCTGCTTCCTCCTCTCTCCTCTCTCTCTGCCTGCCTCTCTGCCTACTTGTAATCCCTCTCTCTGTGTCAAATAAATAAATAAAATCTTTTAAAAAAATAAAAAATACCTTTGGCAAAATAACATCACACCTGAAGTCATAATTATGCTTATTTAAGATAAGATCTAATATCCAGTTGATAGTCAGCTTTCCCCAGTTGTTTCCAAAATGCCCCTAATAAACCAGAATGTGCTCTAGGATCATCCACTGCAGGTGGTTATTTCCCTTAAGTCCCGTTTCTTCCAAAAGAGTGTCTTTTTCATGACCTTGACTTACTGATAGGCAAATTGTCCATAAAAAATTATATCACTCTCTGGATCTGTGTTGTTCATTCCTTGTGGTGTCACTTTGCTATATTTAGTTCTATTTCCTGTAAACTGGCAGTTGGCTCTAAAAGCTTGATGGGAACTCATTAAATATTTGCCACTAGAATTGGTCACAGGTGTTGGGTACATTATAATGTGTTACAACAGGTGACATGTGATATCTTCTTGTTACCATCAGTGATGCAAAGATTGAGCCCTGGATTAGGGAGATAACAGCTTGACCCCTCTGCCATACACTTGAGTTTGAGTCTTTGAGACCAGAGTTCTAAGACTGATTGGTTTCTCTTTGGACCTACTGTGAATGCCTCATTCTTCACCCACCATTCCCCTAGCAGTTTTTTCCTTTCCTTTTCCCTTCCTTCTCCCCTTCCCTTCCCTTTCCTTTCCTTCTATTTTTTCTTTTCTTTCTTCACCAACTGATAATCCTGGCCTGAATCAATAATTTCTTTGGGGGCTGCAAAATGATGATTGTATAATTCTACCATTCTTTTTACAGTTACTAACTGGCATTGTTCTAGAATGAAGAGCTATTTGGCTACTTTTCCAGGATAAATATTTAACTCTTTTTCTTTAATCACCAACTTGCAAAGGAAGGGGTCACTTTAAGAGCTACCCTGAATAGTGCCAAGTGAGTTTTCCCTGGCTTTCTCTTTTTTGATTTATGGATTTTCAGAGATTTGATACATTTCAAAAAAACTACATTGTTCTTTTTGATGTTCGTTTGTCACAACTTTGGCCAGTAGGAGGGGCACTTTCAATCTGGCTCCTGTGTCCTTTTGACACGACCCAATTAATCTTGAAAAGCTCCCTTTTTTTCTTGCCCAATAGGTGTCTCCGACTGTAATTGTACCTTCTCTGCCCCAGGCCTGGAACCTGCCATTTTCCAAGGAGACCTGGTTCCATGGAATGAGAAGTATCAGAGGAAAAAAAAAATCAAGGTTATGTATTATGATTGGGGTGACCTTGCTTCTAGGGCATTTTAAATCAGAGCCAGAAAAAATTACACACACACACACACACACACACACACACACACACACACACACACTTAAATGACTTCATATTGATATTGTCAATTAACTTTAACATCACTTTTTAATTTCTTTGATTTTATAATTCTCTTTTATTCTCAAAGTCTTGATTCTTAATATCATTACTTGTTTTATCTTAAAATATTGAAAAATGGTTTCTGAATAAGGATACCCCTATTATGTATAAAATATTACTGATTTAAAATTTCTTTATCACTTAAGATAAAAATTTCCCCTTTAGACTGAGCTCAAGATGAAAAGCCACATCTTGGTTAGATATATAAATTCTGTAAATGTTACTTGAAAGAATAGCTTAGTGAGTAAAAAAAAAAGTTTCAATTCCTACATATTCCATACAACAGAACAAAAATGTGGGGGACACAGGCGAGTTATTAAGTGGACTTTTTGAAGTCAAGTTCATTTGGTAAGTAATCAGTAGCTATTTGAAATCCATGAGCCTGTTTGCATAAAATTTTCTTTTCCCATTTCAAATACATGGATGGAATTTAAGAAGATGGTTTATATAGAGTCCTGAATTTGGACCAAATCCTCATTATTAGGATTTTTTCTTCCTCTTTTCTGTTACCATTAAAAGGCAGGAGCAAAAGAGCAGGAAATCATGGGAGGTTGTGAAAGACTAGGGCGGGGTTTGCCCTGTCAAAGTATTAGCGTTGTGAATGATGCCCAGCCTGCATATGCTTCAGTTATCCTTCTGGGACTTCAGAAATGAGTTCATTCTTGGGGTGCCTGGGTGGCTTAGTCCTTAAGCGTCTGCCTTCGGCTCAGGTCATGACCCAGACTCCTGGAATCAAGCCCCACCTCAGGCTCCCTGTTCAGTGGGGAGTCTGCTTCTCCCTCTCCCACTCTCCCACTTGTGTTCCCTCTCTTGCTGTGTCTCCCTCAAATAAATAAATAAATAAACAAACAAATAAATAAATAAATAAAATCTTAAAGAAAGAAATGAGTTCATTCTCATCTTCACCCTCCTCTCAAATGGATCTCAAGCATTTCATCAGTAGCCTTACATTGAAATATTGGCTTTCATGTGGCAGAAGAAAAGCAGAGAGAAAGGGCCCTATGAGAAAAAAAATCTCTGGGAGCTCTTTTGATATTGCTGGGTTGTTAGGGATTTTTCTTCCTATCCTAGAAGGGGTTAGTAATCTATATATTGTTTTTTTTATTTTACTCTGTTCTGAGTCAGGGAAGACTTTCATAGTCATACCACACATGCTTCATTTGGCGATGAAGTTTGAGAAAGGAATGCCAATTGAAACATGTAATTTAACTCTGTTCCTGACAATAACCAATGGGTGCAATTTATTCATCATACATCAGTACTCCTCACTCCTAACAACAAGGAAGGTTACCCAAGACAGTCATTTGGGAATTAAAGGAGTCTATACATGCTGACAGGACAAGTGGCTTGAAGCATTTTTTTTTGGTCAATTTATTATTGACCTGACGGTTCTTTTGAAAACCCTCCACACAGCAAGAGCAAATAGGGAGACACGACAAAGAAATTGTTCGCAGAGTCAGTACAGAGGCTCTTTCACATTGGGATGTTTTTTGTGGATTTGAGGGCTTGAAGCATCTATCCCTCTGCAAAGTTCAACTCTCTTCGCCTCCTTTATGAGCATAACCTTGGGTCAGGAACCGTGTGGCTAATTGGAGAAGAAGAATTCATGTTATGTATCCTGGCATAAATGTCAAAGCCTGACAAGGATAAAAATACCCGTTGCTTTTTTTTTTTTTTAAACAATGTCTTTATTGTGTCCCAGGGTTGTGGCTCTTTGATTAAGTGCATTGCTTGTCAAAGGCAGGAACTCTGTCCTCATGCTTTCTGAGTCCTTAGCATGCTGGCAGGTGATGCAGTCCACTTTCCCAGGCCCAAAGGCTCAAAAGTAAGAGGCATCTGTCAAAATGTAAGGGTAGAAAGACTGAGTGCTACCTTGTTGCCTTCTTTCCTTGAGACAATTGTTCGCTCAAGGTGGAATTCCCGATCTCTAAGACTGTCTTCAGGAAACCCACCCTATAGTGAGATTTGGACATAACCTACTGCTGAGACTCCATCCAGCACATCGGTACATATTGTGACCATATTTCCTCAATGAAAAATCAGCACCGGATCTGGCAAGATGATAAAAAAATCTGCAATTGGGACTACTCTAGAAGTCATCCACATATGGCTGCCATACCTTGATGTCTTCAGAAAAACCCACACTTGATTTGTGTTTGATGTCATCTGGATATCATATGATATCATATTCTTTGAATCATCCAAAAGGAAGTTGGGCTTTTTATGATTTGAGTGTTAACCACCATCATACAGAATTTGCTGTAAGTAGAATATGAACATCAGTAGTGTCCTTATTTAGTTTTGGTGTTTTTTAAAAAATATATTTGTCTTATGTTTTCAGTTAGATCTTAAAGTCCTTGAAGGCAGGTCATTTTGGACCTGCCATGGAACCTAGAACGGTAGACTTATTGTTTAGTGATATAGTACATGTATTTTTCAGTCCCTACCCTCCATCCCCAAATCCCCAGTGAGTGAAATTTCCAGCCAGATCTGCACTTTAGGCAGTCACCTCCTCCTGATGGAACTTTGCTAGGACATATGAAAGCAGTGTTCCGAGCTCATCACAGTAAGGTGGCTATTAAGTGCAGGCTGAAATGTTGCTCCTTTTACAGAAAAGTATTTCTGTGCAGAAAATTAGGCCTTTGGGGCAGGTGGTCTTTAAATAAATGTGCTTGTCATTTCCAGTGAATGTATTGCTCTCATAATAATGCGGAAATGGGAGAAATGGGTGAATGCTCTTAGTCATCCATTTAATGGTCTAGGCATTTTAGAAATGGCAACAAATTGCGTCCTGCTAGTGCACAATTTTTCTATTAAGTGTTTGAAAATGTCAGACATGAGCTGGAAGGCAAGGTGCGGTATACCTGCCTCCTTTTACGCGTGACACTGCTCACTGCTTGCTTTCTTCACCAAGACAGCAGCATAATACACCTTTGTGCTGATGCTTTGAGCTTGGATGGGGCAGGAGATGAGAGACAGGAGTCGAATGTCTGAAAAACCCAAGTTTTGTGATGTAAGAAAGACGGTTCTGAATGTATAGGGAGAATTCACTTGAGCACAAATGCCAACTTAACGTTTCTATTAAACCTTCACTGAAAGAGATGTGACTTGGGCTTACTTGGCCTTCTATTCCTTGTGACTTGGGGCATGCAAGGAATTTGCTGGGGGTGGGGTGGGTACAGATGAGCTTGGTAATTTAGATGGATCTGTTCAAATTCTTCTCTATAGTGACAAAGTGAAAATTAATAGACTTTTCTGGCTATTACACTGAAAAGGAAAAAAAAATTCATGCTTTTTAAACATTGAGGAGGCATGCAAATACTCATCATCTTAACCTGTCATTAGCCTTTGAAGCAAGAAGTCCTGTCCCTTCACAGAGGTGGCACATTTGCTTTGCTTTGCCTCAAGCTGGGTGATGTTTCCATGGAGAACACTGATTGATCTTTGTGTGATCTTGAGAAAGCAGCGTGGGTTTTATTTGCCCCATAAAAAGTACCAAATGTGGAGAACGTACTTAGCATATGCGGATAAGCATGCCGCCTTGCAGCACCGTGGTTTTCCAGTCGGAACAACCGTATCTGGTTCATAGCTTCCTGTAGTGATCGGCAGCTTCATTTGTGAAGTCAAGAAGCCCAACCAGACCCCAGCCACATCACACATGTGTTAGAAAAAAACCTCTGATGAGTAAGTTATTTCAGGCAAAGGTGGTATGTAAATTAAGTAATGGAAAAATTTCAAGTATTATTAGAACATTTGGAACAGGGTGTTTCAATCCTGGCACTTCTGACATTTGGGGCCGGGTACTTCTTTGTTGTGGGGGGCTGTTCTGGGCGATGCAGGGTGTTTAGCAGAAACCCTGGCCTCCACACATGCGCCCCCCCCCGTTGCTAGTTTTGACAATCCTCTCCTGAGTTGAGACAAACAAAACTATCTCCAGTGTCCCGTGGAGGGTATAACTGTCCCTGGTTGAGAACCACCTATTTAGAATTAGATATGGAATAAATGTGTGCTCTTGAAGGCAATGAGTCACCTGACAGGCGTGAAGTTTGTTTGGAAGGTTTGTTAACTGATGATTACTTGTCTTCGCCCAAACCAGCTTCTTGCCAAAGCGTCAGTAAATAGACAAGTTTCTTTCAAGGGCTGAGAGTTAACAAGACACCGTATGGTTCACAAGGGTAGGACGTCATTTGGTTAAGCAGGTGATCGAGACACTCCCTTCGAAAGAGAGTGCAAACTCCCCTCCGCTCCAGGCAGAAAGCCAAGTTCCCGGTGGAAGTACTTAGGGGAACAAAGTTTCTTCTCCGTCTGTTCATCTCCCCCACCTCCCCTTTTCAGTCACCTCTGTCTGCTTTTCAGCCTCTATCTCTTGAAGAACAAAAATTGGGGGCTGTGCTTTCAGCTTTAAGAGGTCTTACCTCCCCTTCTTGGCTTTTGGAATTGGTGCTGTTAGGAGTCTGAGTCCTAGAGATGTTCCATGGTTTCCTAGATTCCATGTTCTTTGTCCTTTACCCTTCCTTCTTTACCCACTCCTTTCCTTCGCCACCTGTTACATCCTCTGCAAATTCACCATCAGGTGCCCCAAATACCTTCTCAATCTCCTTCCTTTTCACTCTATATACATCAGATTTTTTTGGGGGGGGAGTGGATTACCCTTCCACATTGTAGCTAAATATACACCTCGGTTTTTCATTTTGAGACTGGCCTGCATGGTCTGCAATTTTTTTTTTAATCGACAGACTGCAAATTTATTTGATACACAGTTCTGAGTTTTAACACACGTATAGGTTTGTGTAACCACCCGCAATCAGAACAGTTCCATCACTTAAAAAACAACCCCTCCACCAACAACAAAACAACCAAAACCACCTCTGAACTGCTCCTTTGCAAAATTCTGCCCTCACTCCGGAACTCTGGCAATCACAGATCTTTTAACCATCACTACACTTTTGCCTTTTCCAGAAGGTCAGGTAAATGGAATTATACACGATGCGACCTTTGAGAGCAGCTTCTTTCACTCAGCATAACGCCTTTGAGATTCAGCCATGCTGTTGTTTGCATTGTTAGTCATTTCTTTTTCTTGCTGGGTAGTATTCCATGGGGTAGATGGACTACAGCGTGTTTATCCGTTCACTTGTTGGAGGAAATTTGGGTCGTTTGAGCTCTTGGGAGTTATGGGTAGACCTGCTGTAAACATTCCTGTACAGGTCTTTGTGGGAATGTAAGTTTTCATTTCTCTAGGAATGACATTGCTGGATCATACAGTAAATAGGTCTTTTTATTTTCTAGTGGAATTTTTACTTTAATTGGGTCCAGGAATGAATTCAACATTTAAAGTGTAATAATTCTTTTTTAAAAAAACAAAGATTTTTATTTGTTTGAGAGAGAGAGCATGAGCAAGAGAGATCACAGAGGGCTAGGGAGAAGCAGGCTCCCTGCTGAGCAGGGAGGCCAAGGCGGGGCTAGATCCCAGGTCCCTGGGATCATGACCTGAGCCGAAGGCAGATGCTTAAAGGACCGAGCCACCCATGCACCCTGTAATAATTCTTTAGGTGTGGGATTTCAGGCTGTGATTTTAAGATTTAGAGTAAGACTGTGTACATGAATGAGTGAGTGTATATGAGTGTGTGAGTGCACATGCTGGGCGTGTAAAAGGTTGGGAGCCTCAAAATCACGTTAGCTCAAATGGGTAGTCTATTCTTGTCCACACTGTGCTTGTGGGTCGACATGCCAATTTTGCTCCCAAATACTTTAATCCTGACCTATGGTATCATACAGGAAGAGCTATTTAAATTGGATGACTGTTTGACAAACAACCGTCTGTTCCTGATGAGTGGATTTCCTTCCATCTCTAAATCCCGTGACTATGACTGCAACTCTTATGCTTGAATCATTCTCTAGCTACATCAATTTCATGGTTGTCAGCAATGCCTAATCCATCTTCCATAGTCTGGAGCTACTCAGGCGGCAGACTCCTCGGAGGTGGGAGTGCTCCTCGTGTTCACTAATGTACCTGCCATGCTTGGGGGACCTACAGTTTGCACATCCTCGAGAACTATTTAATTTTAATTTTTGCTGCAAGAAATCTTTGCCAAAGAAAAGCAATGCATCAAATAAGTCTTTATTTTTTTTAATAGCTTTCACTGCCAGCAGTTTTGTTCTAAAGTCCTAAGATTCAATTTCTTAAAAAAGATTTTATTTGACAGAGAGAGATCACAAATAAGCAGAGTGGCAGGCAGGGGGAGAGGGGGAAGCAGGCTCCCCATTGAGCAGAGAGCCTGATGTGGGACTCGATCCTAGGACCCTGGGATCATGACCTGAGCTGAAGGCAGCTGCTTAGCCTGCTGAGCCACCCAGGAGCCCCTAAAATTCAGAATTTGCACATGCAACTATTCTTCATATTAAATATCATTGCCATGTGTGGCTTATGTTAGCTGTTCAGTACTGTTTGTTGAATCTAATGAGGAAATAATTTGATGGGGAGCAATAAGGTCTACATAATATAATAATTTTCTTCCTTCTTTTATCACTATACTATATCAAACCTTTTTTTTTGGTCTGAGCAAGAATTGGCTTTAGATGCCAAAAAATGCTTATTAACTATGTTTTCATATTGGGAACTTCAGAACCATTTGTCTCAGGAAACAGTGACCCCTCTGAATTTTCAAAGATGGATTCACCAATTATTCTATAAATTGGGATATTAACTACTCCAGTTACCAGAAAATGCATACTCCTCCTTTTGACTCCAGATAAAATGCCACCTTCTCAATGACATTATCCCACACCACTCCATGCAAAGTTGTTGTTAGCTACATGCCACAGTTCCATTGTCACTTATTTGTCTACAGACCCAATTCTGCCCACGGTCTGTGAGCAACTTCAGAGTGGGACCCATGTCTCATTCTTGTTTGCAATCTTAGCATTTAGCACAGTGTCTGGCACATTTGTGCTAAATAAATATTTGTCACATTGAGTAAGATACCTGCAGTGCAATGATAACCATAGCTACCATTTCAGCTTTTTGCATGTATTTATATATGTATGTATATAATATATACACACATATGTATGTATATATGTGTGTGTGTATGTATATATATATATATGAGAAACTCATAGGTGGTGTAACTGAACGAAAGCAGAGATCTTCCCTGGAGTTGTATAGACTGGGACGGTGGATTTTTTTTTATGGGGGCTGATAAATCATCAGCAAGAGAAAAAATTTTGGAATATTTTATTATGGAAGGGAAGCAGGTGTTTGATCAGTTTGTAAAGACAAGGGCTGCAACTTGCTCTGTTAATTCGATTTCAAGAGCTCTCTGACCATGCCTTGAGCCAAAATATCTTCATGAAATAGCTTTTCAAATTGCAAAAATAATCCTGTTGCCATAATTTGAAACCACTCTGTAAAGTGACTAAAAAGCTCCCTACATGGGAAATGCTGCATGAAAACTGTGGACCCCAGTGAGGCTAGCAGTGCAAATCACATTGTGTTGAGTTTTATTTTGCAGAACAAGTTCACAAAATTCCTAATGAGATAAAAGTGCTAAGGGCTATGTCAAATTATTTCGGCTGAAATGAGGTGGGAGCAGTAAACTTTTAGGCTGACACTGCATGTTATTGCTTTCTATTCTAGGTGGAGATTTAACTTTCAGCACAGTCTTTCCCGGGTGGCTTGCTAGATTCAGACATTGGTATGATAATGACCTTAGACCATTGGTGAGGCTTCATGGGGAGCTACGCCAGGCAGGTGGCCAAACTGTCCTGGAGAGAAGCGGTTGGCCACAGGCAAAAAAGCAGCTTTTCTTACTGGAGGATGAGTCCAGGTGGCACGCTGTGACAGGCTGTTGGTACTCCACTCAGGTGCTTTTCACTGGGCCAGGGCGGTGTACTGTGAGAACTTGCTGCTCATGGTTCATAGCTGTACTCTTCTTTGAAGAATTATCCTTGGTCAGCTGGAGCTGCTTTCCTGGGAACTGCCTGGGAGATTATGCCCTTCCCCTGAGGGCTTACACAGCCTGCTTTAGGGGGAGGGTACAAAGTTCTGTCTCCCCACTTGCCGCAAGCTGTAGGGAACAACTATAGGGAACCATTTTCAAGCTGAGGCCAGACTTCAGCTGAAGCTACACCTCTGCTTGGCTTTTTCTGTCCTTTCCTGTTTCCCTCTTCTCCTTACTCATGAGAATCCTTCAGTAACTCACTTGTACAAAAATCTCCATTTCATGTTCTATTTCTAGAGAAACCAACCTAAGCCCCATGCTTCTGACTAAATGAGCTGGCACGACGGGGTGCGAGAACCATCATCCACATGGATACTGAAATTTCCAAGAATTATGACAGGAGTAACGTTGGAGAGAAAGACAGGTACCTGGGTATTACAATCACTGAGGCTGAGGCCAACAGACCTGAGGCTCAAAACAGGACTCTGTTTACTCCACATCTGCACTGAGAAGCTGAACACAGTTGGAAACAAACCCAGCATCACCCAATGATTTGCACTTGGAGTAAGTGCTTGCAAAAGTCCTGTCAGTTCTGCATGCAGCCTGGCCATCTCACTATATCGCCCCGCGCACTTGCTATCTGAATTGGCTATCATCATTTATGTTATTTTACCTATTGAAAAGGTAAACTCCCAACATCACTGGCTTAATCCGTTAAGAGTTTCTTTCTTTCTTCTGACATGAATCCCAAACAAGTATTCCTGATCAGCAGGAACCCCTAGGTGATGGTTCAGGAATCCCAGACTCTCACCCTCTTGTTGCCTTGCGATCTTTGTCTCTTGCTTGTCAAGGTTGCAGCTTGGGGAAGGAGCATGGAGGATCATGTGTTGGGGGACATCATTATCACATTTCACTGGGTCTATGATGACAGTACACCCGATCTTCCACAGACCACGAGACAGTATGTAGATCCCCCACACTTTTGACCCAATTGTGGGAAAGGGGCAGTGTGGAAGAGACAGAGATTTTCTACCACTGACTGAACAGGGACCTAAAAAAAGGAAATTAAGCTTACCTATAGGAAATAAGTTAAATGCTTTTCAACTTGGGTTTGTGTGCTGAGATCCATACATACCACATGTTCAAAATGCTATCCAGAGGAGGTGGTTTTAGAGCAGAAGGGGGTAACTGAAGTGGAAGAGCATGGAACTGAAAAACCTGATGAGAAAATTTATTATCGCATCCAGTGGGAGGACGGTGACACAGTTTTTGAAGACTTTAATGGTGAATTGCTAATAAGGCTCCACTAACCCATGTAGCACTTCTGTTAGAAAAAGGCTACAGCCCCATGGCAGGGCGCATGGCTGTGGGCAATGCAGTGTTGGCTGGATTCTAGCCTCCTGGATTTTGCCATGTACCATCGTGCATGATACACCTGCACATCAACACGTGGCAGTCCTGGTATCGAAGCAACTACATATGCTCCTTCCCTGTGGGAGACTGAATTAATGACCCTGTTGTTTTTTCCTTTAACTTCTTCCTGTACCCACACCCTTTGCCATATGACTTCTCAGTTCTTCCCACTAAAGAGGTAGACTTTATTTCGCTGATCCTTGACTTTGGGTTTGGCTATATAATGACCTTTAGGCAGTGGAATGTTAAAAAATGTGAGATGACCCAAAAGAAGAAGCACTTGCATGACTGGGCTTGCCCTCTTATACCTCTGGCAACACCTTGAGAAGCATGTGCCCAGGCTAGCCCACTGGTCCCAAAAAGAGGATGAGAAACCTGTGGAGCAGAGCCAAGTCCCTCAAGTCAAGCCCAGACTAGATCCACTGATCTTCAGTGAAACTTTCAGATGCATGATTAAGCCCAGCACAGATCAGCAGAACCACTCAGCCAAAGCCCTGCCTCTATCAGCTGGACTCTTGTTGACTCATAGACTCATGGGCTAAATAAATGCTTATTGTTGTTTACCACTGGGATTTTGTGGTTGGTTGTTACACAGCATTATTGCAGCCATAATTAAATGGCACATCCTCTTTCTTCCCAAGAAGCACTAGGAGTATGGAGCATATAGATTGTTCCTTCTGCCATGACTGCCCCATCCCACCAGAAATTTCCATTCCTTTCAGGAATCAATGCCTTCCCACCTTTTCATTAGAATCCATTAAAAACATACTTAGAAAAGATTTAGGGATGCTCGATTTAAATGGTTCTGATGAGAAATCATCAAAGCTAGTACTAGATCCTAAACCCAGAGGAGGAAAGCAATCAGAACTTACCATCAGAGAATTCTGATAAAAGTGTGGATGGTGCAGAGCAGATGGAGGGGAAAAGAGTTAACCTCTTTATTCTCGGTGAGAAAGATTTCTCAGCGCAACAGCATTTCAATTCATAACTTTCCTTCTATTTATATTTCCTTTCATGTAGAATTTGGATATATAATGTAATTTTAGCAGGCCATAATTTTCTATTTATAGATAGAAGAGATGTCATTTTTCACCTTGATAGAGTATGGGAAATGAATATATCTGAAGTTCCTATACACAATGAGGAAAAATAAAGGTACTCCGAAATTCTTGACATGTGATGCATTACAATGTTTTTATTTCCTTTCTATTTTCTTTGTTTGCCTCTCCTTGCAAATGAAACCATTGATGACACTCTTCCTGTCACTCTTCACATTAAAATATATCTCTATCATTATATCTAGTGAGTTGAATAATTTTAGCAGCTAAATAAACATTTTAGTCATCAGTAAAACTCTTCTAGCAGCAGATCAGCTAGATTGGATTGTTAGGTCAAAAGAGAGCAGAGTGTGATAGCTGTCACCACTATGAAAATTTCAAATAATGACAATTTTTTCTTTTTCAGTCTTGAATGCTTTGGGGACCAAATTGCAAGTCCACCCACAGCTATTGTCAAACATATTTCTTTTTTCATCAGTAATGAGGAGTGATCCTTACTTTGCCTAAATTTATCATATTGGAAAAAGATCTAGAGATTTGTGTTGCAATGAATTCCTGGTGTCTTATTCTCTTCTTCTTTTTGACATCTCCCAGTTTCTAATTTAGTCAGAACCTCTAATCTTAACATTAAATGGGAAGGTCTAGATTTTCTAAACCTAAATATGTTTACTACACTGAACATCCTTTCCTATAAGTTTTGATTGTTAGGATTTTATGTTTTTAAAAAAATTCCAGTTTTCCCATCTTTTCTGGTTATTAAACAGTGTAGCTCATGAGAAGAGATGGTTATAGTCAAAAAGGCCATCGTACTCTTCTTGGCTAGTGGGTATTTTGGGTTAAATTTCCCTGAGCCTAAGGTCTGACCATATTCACATGAAATCATACTTAGGCTGAATGGGCATAAACAGTTTTATTTCCTTATGCAAAGTGCTGTAATGCACAGCACCACTGTTGCAGGTTGGGATTCCCAGGAAGCAGATCCTGAGATGGAGTTTAGGGGGCAAGATATTTATTAAGTAGTGTTCTTGGGATAATCACATCACCACTCAACTTTTCTCTCTGCCTAATTCTGCTTCTTTCTCTCCCTAGGAATCACATTTCATTAGTTTGTGTAATATGTAAAATTAACTAACATACCTACAATTACAACTGGAATTGTACAACTGAAAACCCAAATGATCTTTTTAAAGCATACAACTTAAAAGACAGAATCTGAGTTGTGTGGGTGGACTGGAAAGGAGCCTGGTATGTGTGGGTATTCCAAGTGTCATGAGATTTGGTCACCTTGTTTTACAGAGGAAATGACAGTGTCAGTTCATCAGTTAAACAGAAGACTTGTACGGGAGCTTCTAGTCTACCTTCACTTCGGAGGCAAACTGTGCCCTTAGCTGTATTCATGCTTGGATACAATATAAAGCACCTGTGATACAATTCTACATGTTTCAAAGTAATAATTCAAAACATTAAGAAATTGAAGATGACACAAATGAATAAAAAGACATTCCATCCTCATGGAAACAAAGAGTTAATATTGTTAAAATATCCATACTACCCAAAGCAATACACAGTTTAAATGCAATCCCTATCAAAATTCCAAAGGCATTTTTCACAGAAACAGAACAAATGATCCTAAAATTTGTATAGTACCACAAAAAACTCTGAAGAGCTAAAGCATTCCCAAGGAAGAAGAACAAAGCTGAAAGTATCATGCTCCCTGATTTCGAACTATATTACAAAGCTATTGTAATCAAAACAGTATGGTATTGGCATAAAAACAGACATGTAGGCCAAAGAAACAGAAGAAAGATCGAAGAACTAAATCCACACTTATATGGTCAATTAATTTGTGACAAAGGAGCTGTGAGTATACAATTTAAGGGAAGGGCAGTCTCTTCAATAAATGGTGTTGGGAAAACTGGACAGCCACATGCAGAAGAATGAAAATGGAGTACCCTCTAATACCACACATAAAAATAACTCAGAAGGGATTGAAGATGTGAATATAAGACCTGAAATCATAAAACTTCAAAAAGAAATCATACACAGCACCTTGACATCAGTCTTGGTGATCATTTTTTGGATAGGACACCAAGAGCAAAGGCAACAAAAGCAAAAACAAACAGATGGCACTATATCAAACTAAAAAGCTTTTGGGCAGCAAAGGAAACTATGAACAAAATGGAAATGCAGTCTAGTGAATGGGAGAAAATATTTGTAGACCATGTATCTGATAATGTGTTAAGATCCAAAATATATAAAGAACCCATACAACTCAATAGCAAGAAAAAAAAATCAAATTACAATGGGTAAATCTGACTAGACATTTTCTCAAAGAGGTCATATAGATGGCCAACGGGTCTATTACAAGATGCTCAACATCACAAACCAGGGAAATGCAAACCAAAGCCACAATGAGATATCACCTCACATCCATTAGAATGGCTACTATTAAAAAAGCAAGGATAAGAAGGACTGGCCAGGATGTGGAGAAAAGGGAACCCTTGTTCCCTGCTGGAGGGAGTGTAAATTGGTACAGCCATTAGAAAACAGTATGGAAGTTTCTAAAAAAAAAAAAATTAAAAATAGAACTACCCTATGACCCAGCAATTCTACTTATTGGTATCTGAAGAAAGAGAAAACACTAACTGGAACAGATATCCATGCCCCCATGGTCATGCAGCATCATCTACAAGAGCCAAGACATGGAAGCAACTTAAGGGCTGGAAAGACCTTGGCGGGGATATAGGAGAGTGTTGTGGTTGTGGATGTGACTGAGGAAGTGGTGTGGGGTAGGGGCAACTTTAATTGATTTTTATTAAGACAGCTTTTGAAGTTTTGGGTTCATAGCAAAATTGAGGGACAAGTATTGAGATTTCCCATTTACCCCATCCCCACACATGCACAGTCTCCTCCATGACCAACATTCCCTATCAGAGTGGAATGTTTGTTACAACTGATGGACCTATACTGACACATTATCATTCAGACTACAGAGTTTATTATAGGGTTCACTCTTGGTGTTGCACATACTATGGATTCAGAAAAATAAATAGTGACATGTAACCATTGTTATGGTATCATACAAAGAATTTTCACTGCCCCCAAAACCCTCTCTGCTCTGCCTAGTCACCCCTCCCCAATGCCTCCCACCCCAGCGTCCCAGCCCCTGGAAATCACTGACCTTTATATCACCTTCAGGAGTTTAGCCTTTTCCTTATTGTCCTATAGTTGGAACCATAGAGCATGTAACCTTTTCAGATTGTCTTCTTTCACTTAGTAGTGTACAATTAAAAGGTTCCTGCATGTCTTTTCATGGCTTGATAGCTCATTTCTTTTTAGTGCTGAATAATATTCCATTGTCTGGATGAACCACTGCTGCTTATTTATCCATTTGCCTACATGTTTGTTGCTTCCAAGTCCTGGCAGCTATAAATAAAGCTGCTATAAACGTATGTGGGCAGGGTTAGTTGTGGACCTCAGTTTTCAATCCTTCTGGGTAGATACCAAGGAGTGGATGACTTTAATTTTATTTTCATTTACTACTAAATTGTTTGAGACTTATAGTAATGATCTACGTTAATTTTATAACTAAACACTTAGTAGCCCAATTTAATTAAATGGACTGAAAAATATACATGAACTTGTGAACCCACCAAACCCAGAGTGCGGGACAGAATGATTGCACTGGCTTTAGCATGGCAGTGTTGGCTTAGGCAATTGCCCAGAAAGTTCAGATTGTGCCTTACAATAGGCAATAAGGCACTATGATTTGATTGGTTAAATGTATTCTCTCAAACACACATTTAAATTAAATGATTATGAGCGAAATCATTCTAGCACTGAGCTATTATTTTACCGATCAGTTTTCACAGGAAACAAAACACCCAAGAAAGCATAAACTTCCACTAAAAGAATATCCCAAGATCATGGAGATCTTTACATTTAATAGACAAGCAAATAATTTTCGAAAGAATTAGAAATAATGCAGAGATCAAATGGTCCCCTGAAAGTGCAACGTGGTTCAGGCAATGATGCTGGACAGCGAGATGGGGAACAAATATGGCGCGGTGGCCCCACCGATGGACCAGCCTGCACTGCTCGGTTTTGCTGCCTTTTTTTAATACTCTGAGAGAGTTGCTTTCAAACAGTGCTGCCTCTCAGAGCTTTCCTTTTCACTTAATACCAGCTTTGAGTCATCTTTTTTTCCAGGTGGCAAAGCTCAAATATCAGTGTTGCCTTTTCTCTCTGCTTAGTGCAGGTGTATTTTTGCACAGTTTGTTTATCCTTCTCTTCAGCAGAGTGAAGCAGTAGATGCAGCAAAGGGAAAATAGCAAAGGTGCAAAGAGCAGGGGCAGAGGCAGGGTGAGGGGAACCAAGGCCCCAGCAGGAGACATGGAGGGGAAGTAAGATTACTGTGTACTCAACTCAAGACACCAGGCATTGCATTGACTTCGCCTGGTTTTGTCTTCCCAAGACCCTGCACCTAGGTATTATCTACATTTTACAGATGAGGAAAATGAATCTCAGAGCACTTAAACACCTTGTCTAGGTCACACAGGAAGCATCATAAGAATCTGCTGTAAATTCGAAATTCTAACCAAGGTGGATCTGGTCTCCAGTACACTGTCTACCATTACAGCAGGTTGCTCTGGGGAAGAAGCTGAAGGCAGAGAGCTGGGTAATGGGTGTCTGGAGCTGGGCGTGTGCCAATGCCTCACCTAAAGGCATCTAAGTTCTGATGCTTTAAGAACACCATTGAGGTGAAACTGAACCGATGTGCAGAGCTGAACTGGCACCAAGAATGAGCATGTCACGTCTGCAGATAAGGGCAGAAGAAAACTCACATACACAGGTATATGCCACATCCGGTACTTCCCTTCTTAAATTCTTTAAGCAACAGGATAGGGGCTGGTGGTGGTTTAAGAAAAATACCCAGGCAAATGAGAGAAGACAGCTTTCACTTCACAGAATTTATTTAGTGCAGAATGACATGTCCTATTTTGAACACACCTTACATGATATTGTACAGGTTAATGGAAAAGGGATGATGACTTCTAAGTCACTGCCTATGGCTCTCTTATTTCAAGGACCATTTGCCACAAAATTTAAATAAAAAATCATTTTGCCTACAGCATGCACAGTGAATGTGACTTAGACTGACCATGGTTACTCATTGTGTGGTCCCTGGAGCAGCTAGAGTCCACAAGCTGTTACCAGTCTGTGTTAAGTATGGGGATTGATAATAAGCACAGGGAAACGTCTAAAAAAATTTGACACTACTGTAACATCGTATGATCAGTGGGCTTGCAGTTTGTATGGTTTTACATTTTTTCAAATAATTTATTTTCATTGTATTTTATAAAGGTGTTGGTCTGTGGCCATAAATAACTTGATAAGCAATGATCTAGGTAACAGGTAAATTAAGAGGATATTAAGTTCAATCCTGGTGCATGTTAAACCATAGAAACATGCATGGCTTCTGTCTGATTTTTTATTCTTTAATTTTGTTTTTATACTTATTTTACTTTATCCTTTTAAGAAAAATGAGGGATCTTATACACCTTTTTGTTGTGTCTTCTTTTTGTTGATTGATTCAGTTTCAGTGATAAGGCAAGTACAGCCATGATGGGTAAATTGGTACTCTTTGGGTGACTCAGTGTGTTTCAGAAAAGAGAAGTAACAGCTCTGTGCATATTCTAACAAATATAATCATGATAGCTTTAAGAAATATAATAATACTTGCAAGGGAAACAAAATAAAAAATAAACTATCAGGACTTCAACAAGATAAAAAGCTTCTGCACAGCAAAGGAAACAATCAACACAACTAAAAGGCAGCCCACGGAATGAGAGAAGATATTTCCAAATGACGTAACTGATAAAGAGCTAGTACCCAGAATCTATTAAAAAACTTATCAGACTCAACACCCAAAAACCAAATAACTCAGTTAAGAAATGGGCAAGAGACATCAGGAGATATTTTTCCAAAGAAGACATCTAGATACTTCATAGACACGTGAAAAGATGCTCAACATCACTCACCATCAGGGAAATGCACATCAAAACTACAACAAGCTATCCCCTCACACCTGTCAGAATGGCTAAAATTAACCACTCAGGAAACGACAGGTGTTGGCGAGGATGCAGAGAAAGGGGAACCCTCTTACACTGTTGGTGGGAATGCAACCTGGTGCAGCCACTCTGGAAAACAGCATGGAGGTTTCTCAAAAAGTTAAAAATAGAGCTACCCTATGAGCCAGCAACTGCACTACTAGGTATTTATCCAAAGGGTACAAAAGTACTAATTACAAGGGGGCACATGCACCCTGATGTTTACAGCAGCATTAATAATAGCCAAACTATGGAAAGAGCACCAAGTGTCCATCAACTGGTGAATGGATAGAGAAGTGGTATACACACACACACACACACACACACACACACGCACACACACACTGGAATACTGCTCAGCCATCAAAAAGAATAAAAAAAAATCTTGCCATTTGCAATGATGAGGATGGAGCTAGAACATATTATACAAAGTGAAATAAATCAGTCAGAAAGACAAATACCATATGATTTTACTCATATGTGGAATTTAGGAAACGAGACATATGAACATATGGGAAGGGGGAAAAAAGGAGAGAGGAAAGCAAACCACAAGAGACTCTTTTTTTTTTTAAAGATTTTATTTATTTTTTTTGAGAGAGAGAGTAAGCAAGAGTATGAGATGGGAGAAGGTCAGAGGGAGAAGCAGACTCCCCATGGAGTTGGGAGCCCGATGTGGGACTCAATCCTGGTACTCTGAGATCATGACCCAAGACGAAGGCAGTTGCTTAACCAGCTGAGCCACCCAGGCACCCGAGACTCTTAACTACAGCGAACAAAGTGAGGATTGCTTGAGGGGAGGTGGATGTGGGGGGATGGGGTAAATGGGTGACAGGGATTAAAGAGGCCACTTGTTGGAATGAGCCCTGGGTGTTATATATAAGTGATGAACTGCTAAATTCTACTCCTGAAACCAATATTATAGTATATGTTAACTAACTAGAATTTAAATAAAAACTTGAAACAAAAAAACCCCAAATAAAAAACCCAACCCAACCCAACCAAATCAAACAAAAAAACAAAGCTAAACTTTTCAACCCAGAAAACGTACAAGTTTTAAAAAGCTTTATTGTGGTATAATGTGTATAGAATAAATTCAACTGTTTCAAGGTGATAAAAAACAGAAAATAAAAATACTTCATAAAAGTGGAAAAATAGTAAATCTTGAATATTCTGACTCTTAAATAGCTCTTCGTTAAATGCCTTGAATGTGTTATTGTATTTCCCTTAAATCTGTAAAATGAATTTTATTTTTATCTCAAGTCTACCTATACACACACTTTGTATTTACTTCTCTACTTTCTCATGTACAAATGAATGATCTCAGTATCCACAAATGAAGCCCCTTTGCTGCTCAACTGTAACAGAGAATTTGATTTCAAATGTTTATTTCAACCCATAGCCAAGTGGTCCCTTATTAGGTTAAAAATCTCAGATGTTGCTCTAAAATGTCTGCACCATCAAAGGGCCTAGCATCAACCATTTCTCTTTTCATAAAATTTTAGAATTCTTGGCTGCTGTGTCGTTCTGGCAGTGAGTGGGCCAATTCAGGGTGGGGGCTGAGGAAGAGGACTCACCCACAGGCCATTGGGTCACAGCAAGTTCTGTGGTGGTTCTCCTCCAATTACGAAGATGCCTAGCAAGGCCATGGATCAACTGCTAGTTCTACCTCTGGGCCACTTCTAAGGGACACGATGCATCACTCCACTTCTTTATAAGGCCTTTCTTTTATAAAAGCTAGCAGCCTCTTGACGTTGTCTCTCCCAAACTAGCTGAGGGGTTGCAAGGGGTCTCCCTGGCTTCCCATTTGTTATTATTGAAAGTAAGCAGTCAGGTTCTCTGCATGGAAGAGTCAGTCTTCCTTTCTTTCCTTCCTTCCTTTCTTCCTTTCCTTTTCCTTCCTTTCTTTCTTTAAAGATTTATTTATTTGAGAGAGGTAGAGAACATGCATGAGAAGGGGGAGGGGCAGAGGGAGGACAGAGAATCTCAGGCAGACTCTGCACTGAGTGCAGAGTCTGACAGGGGGTTTGATCTCATGACCCTGAGATCATGACCTGAACCAAAATCATGAGTTGGACACTTAACTGACTGAGCCACCCAGGCGCCCCCATAGGGGTATTTCTTGACCTGGAACCCATTGCAGGGCATTATCACCTTCAATACTTGCCCCTTCTGGTCTGAGGGGGGTGATCCCTTCTCTTGTAAACCTATTAGTGCCTTCAGTGTTTTCTAACTAAACACCCATGTTTCTTAACTAAAAAAATTGACATTCAATTGACATGGAATCAGTTTTGATCAGTGACAATAGCATTATTTCAAAATAGACATTTTTCTGAAAGTAGTATACTATTTATTGTTTCTTATGAGTGATAACAGTCTAATAAATTTTGCAGGGTGTGTTTTCACAATAATCCTTTCTAACCAGCTTTCTAGTCTCTATTAACCTTTTAATGATGTGATAATGGTAAATTTACAGGACATGAGCAAATTAATGAATACTGTGGTACCTGCAGTGTTTTACAACCAGTTCTAACTGCTAAGAGTCCATAGACAAATTTTAAAAAATTCTCTGGATGGGAGCATGTGAAACGTGACTATACAATGAACTCTGGTGACTCATCAGAATAAAGGACACAATTGTATAGAAGATGTATGTCAATCACTGGTACCACTTTCAGTAGTCAGAGCCCCCTAGTAAAATAGTTTCTGACTTTCAGATTGTCATGTTTTATTTACAAGATCAGAGTGTGGCGTACTTAGCTAATATTGCTTCAGGGACTCTGGGATCTGAACACATGAAGCCACAACACAAAGAATCTTTTCTTTTAACCGATAATCTCTGTACTCTCAGTAAGTCTGCCTGGTGCTCAAAGCCATTGCAGTTTCTACAGAATTTGTAAAACAAATCAATTCCATAATTTAATTCAGCAAAGAGGAAAAATTTGTGTTTAACATGTGCAGGGGGCTGGGGAGGGAGCCCAGAGTCATGTTCCTTTCTTCTCACAATGAAAGGTCCAGCATATTAAAATCTAAATTCCTCAATTCACTTGAAAAATCTATAGAGTGTAAATAATTTCAAGGATTTACACAGTTAAATGATGTATTTCTTGAGTTCAGCCAATGTGCATCTTTCTAATAGTTCAAAGGTCTGAAAAACGCTCAACATATGATATGAAAATCATGTTTTTTTAAAGAACAGAAAATATCAAAGTCGTCACCAAAGTATTTGTTAGCAGAAGTTAATTGGTCATAAGGAGACTTTTTATTGTGACCTTTTTGAGGAGCTGCTTTCTGTGATCACTCTTAGAAGCTTCTACTGTGAGCATTGTTACTTTAAATGGGCTGCTTGCTATGTTTAGCTACAGGATGCCTGACAAAGAACAGTGCACACACTTCATAAACTCTTCATAAATTTATTATAAGCAATATCTACTTGTCGGTCTTTGAGCCATTACTTTCAACATCAAGCTAAGACTCAAATGGAAGGTGAATATAGAGCCTCTGCAATTATTTTAAATGACTAATATATACCATGAAGAGCAGTTAATGAGAGTCAATGAAATAAACATTTGCTGGCAATATGATGGCTGCTTTTATCAAACCAAGAAGTGGTTAAAATTTGAAGTTGCTTGGGATCTACTAAACCAGAGGTGAGCAAGTGACATCAAAATAAATCCACATTAAAAACTACTTTTACTAAATTTTTTGTATTATATATTTTTATACAAAATGTTATCAATGTTTTATAGTTGCTGTTAAAATGGTGTTCAAACGAGAATAATAATAATAATGATAATAGTTGACTACCCTTGTGCTAGGTACCACTGAGGATATGATCTAATGCTTCACCAGAAGAATCTTAAACACATGGCTGGGATCCCAGGTTTAGTGATCTAGGGAAGGGACTAAGTTCCTATTAAAATTAAAATTTCCATTATGATTAATTTGGTGGTTCCAATAAATCACTTTACATATTATTGCGCTAATGTGGTCACAAATCACATGTCATCTACCTCCACTGGTCTCTGCCCTCCAGGATCTTAAATATAATTGGGAGGACAAAACATACAGAACATGAAAAGTTAAATAATCACCCTAGACAGTGATCTAAGAGCTATCAAAAGGAAATACTTGATTCAATATCAAATGATGCCCCCTGTTTCTGAACGGTGACATTTATTGCTGCATACAGAAGAGATGAAGCCAAGAAGTACACAGGTGTTCAGAGGGGAGAGAGAGGGGAATGTGGCCTGAGCGGCACAGAGACAATGTCATGAAGGAGGCAAGGACTAGAGATGGCCCATTAGTGTGGGTGAACTTGGCAAAGAGGGATAGAAGAGCAAATATGTTCAGTAGCTCTATGCTTTGAACCTGGGTTCGCAATTTTTTTTTTTAATTTTATTTTTATTCTTTGCCCAAGGGGTACAGGTCTGTGAATCATCAGGCTTACATCTTTCACAGCACTCACCAAAGCACAAACCCTCCCCAATGTCCATAACCCACCCACCCTATCCCTACCCTCCCACCCCCCAGTAACCCTCAGTTTGTTTTGTGAGATCAGGAGTCTCTTATGGTTTGTGTCCTTCCCTATCCCATCTTGTTTCATTATTTTTCCCTCCCTACCCCCCACGACCCCCCACCCTGC